>PQWD01002920.1:0-186371 GCA_019425675.1 Leucinodes orbonalis
GCCCGATCAATCGATTTTTAATTGTTTGAAATCGCAAAATTTTCCATTTACTCCGAGCTTACGTAAACGAAAGTGAAATGAATTTGTCAATGACGGGCAACCAATTCGATGACATGGTAATGTGGTTGATTCCTAAGTTTGAATTATTTAGTCTTTATGTACTAAGGGGACCAGTAACCGGGTTTAAACATGTTGGATCACAAAACTACTAAACCAACTTCACAATTTATATTTTTAACAATAAAAGTAGCCATTTGTAGTATTGTGAAAAAAAAAGATATATTGTGCTACAACGATTGTTTGAAAAAAAAGAGCATTCTGACTTTATCACGGCTATTTGCTAATGCGCCTTGAAGACGACGATATGTTCAGCGTGGTAAGCAAGGCGATGCTTGGCAGCTGTCCGCGCCAGACTGCGTGCGTGGCGCGGGATCGTCACGGATCCGTCACGTCTTGGCACCTCGGCTCCAGTGCTCTACAAACCACGGTCAGGATGCTGCCATCGCCAGCGCATTGAGGTTCCCAACATTTCTCGATGGCACTGCTACTTGCGTCGACTCTGAGATAACTGTTAGTGGTTGTATTAAAATATTGAAGACTATTTGTGCGAGGACTTCTAAGCTGATAAACATTAGGAATTTAAGAATTTGAACTGTCAGCTCATAAGCTTGGTAGTAGTGGAGTAAATATTTGATTTATTTTATGGGTAATATTAGAGGTATATTGAATTGTTTATTTTTTAAAGTTACTGGTTTATGTAATTTTAAAAGAATCCATGTTTAAAACTTCTAATTTATCGATACAAAGGAAGTCATTATTTAATTAAGTCGACTTGAGCCCCGAATGGTGCCGGCCTCTTTTAATTTCCCGCATACCTATAACTGGAGAATATGAAATATCTGGAGTTTTCTTAGAACCAAATCACTGAATGACTTGTTAGTGCAAAAATTAGACTGCTGCTGAATACTTATGTACACAGGAAAACAATGCTAATAAAAAGGAATTAAAAGCAGTCGAAGTAACCATTTCATTCATTTACTAACTTTCATTCCCACGACAAACGTTGTTTGCAGGGAAACAACAGTAAAAATGTTTACGTTGCAAAGTATGAAGGTAATACTTTGATCGTTAGTAGTGGCTACGTAATTATGCTAAATATTAATTTACAGGCATAGAAATGATGAAGGAGAATATAATAGAGAACATATTTTGTCGCTTCAACCCGTACTTCCCCGATAAAAGTTGCCAGAATACGACATCAATCCAGCAGATCCACAGATTTTAATGTAAAACTAGGTTAGTGGGTAACACTTTCTAATTTCTATCAAACTAAATTAGACAATGGAAAGTGACAGACTGGTCATTGTCTTTAACGTATGTAAATCATTGTTGATACAAGTTACGATTCCATAACCTGATTGGTCGAATTGATATTATTTTTTATTAGCTATAAAGGTGGGGTTTATGGTGTAGATTAGAATAGGAAACAATATTGTAGGTGAAGAACAAAACGAATGTGTGTTCATCATTTGTTCATAGGATACATTTCTGGTATGTACTCGTATTTACTTACGAGTATTTAGAAACACAGCATTTTTGTAACACATAGAACAATTCGTATACCTACATTCGCTAAAACAACATTTTACTGTTAATCGCTTATTAAAATCTGCATATGTAGTGTTTTTGATTAAAAACACAACACAATCAAAGACGTCATTAATGATTTTCTGGATATATTTTACGAATTAATATTATTTCAGGTGACAGCAGTTTGTATATTTCGACGACACTCTCCCTTTTGCTTGTGTTAATGAAATCAACAAAAGATTATTGGACCGAATCCAAAACATCGGTTACTTTTACCATCGCCCGATGATTACAGCCAGAGGTGAGGACTGACGATGATGAAATTTTTCATGATGAAATTATCTCGATGCTGTAGTAGCTAGTGCGTTCTGTTGGCGATCGCACAAGTCAAGAATCTATCGCAATGACCAGTAAGGGATGGGTGACCGAAAAAATATTATGTGGAGTCCTTCCGTGATTTGGGAGACACGTCAAGCCATTGGACCTGGCTACTATCTGTGGATGGTAGTCGTTGAGATCCACCAATATGCACTTGGTTAGCGCGGTGAGTTACTGTCCAATCTCCCCATAGGCATGCTGTTTGGGGGCCTGTCCTTTGGTAGAAAGTTATAGGCTGATGATAATGATGATTAAATAATTTTCAATATCCTCTGCGCTCACAAGTAACCAAAAGCTGTAAGATCATTCGCTCTTTTGCTTAGGGTGATGTGTTCGAAATTCGAAATATGTGTATGTGACAGCAGTCACTGCATTCGGAACACTTTTTTCGATTGTTTTGTGAGTATCACGAATCCATACTTTTTTACATCATTGTTATTTAGAATTAAAAAAATGTGGTGTCATAGTGTATATATTCATCGTTAATGAGCATTTGTTAACTATTCCATTAGGTGTCTCATCTGGCTTACCGCTATGAATGCAGAGCAAGAGAGCACCAGCACGAAAGGACGACGCTAACAGTGATTATTTCGGCCTTGCTGAGTTGCTTCGGAGAAAAACTAAGAGAATTCTCGGCTTTGCTGATGCCAGGTAGTAAAAAGTTTAGCAATTTACTACAAAAAAGTCATTACTTGTAAACCCTTTAAATAAATAATAAATATCCATTGAGTTTCATACAGCGCCATCTAGTCCCAAGTTAAGCGTGAACCTTGTATAACGGATACTAAACAACTGATAACATACTACATTTTTTGTAAATACATACATACTATATAGAAAACATCCAGACCATACAAACATACATGTTCATGCACAAATATTTGTACTGCTCGAGGATGGAACCCGGAACCTTTGGTGTACTGCACCAAATAGGTCGTTACTTTCTCATTCGTGCGTGTAGATTAATTTAACATCATATTCCAGTCTAACTGACTAACAGTTATTATTTCTCATACCTGTACCTTTGTGGGCTGAAAGTTAAATTGGAAGGTGCATTTTGTGTATTAGTAAGACGTTGGCTACGACATCAAGGGTTTCGGGTTCCCCGGGCAGTACAAACATTTATCTGCATGAACATGTCGTTTCTTATTGTCTGGATGTTTCTATGTATAATATGTATTTTGAAATAAAATTAAATAAGCGTGTTTATCTGTTTGTTTAGTACCTACCCATTTTATTACCTTGGCGCGTTCTCGCTTAACTTGGGGCTTATTTTAACTGATAATTTGTAAACTTTGTCTTATTTTTATTTAAACGTCAAAAGTCAGCAATTCATCTGCCACCCTAACTTCAAGGGTAAATACGCTTCATGGGTCTGAACATTTGCTTGCAAACGGGTCATATAAAATAGTTAATATATAAGGGGATTTTGATTGGTTTTATCGTGTTGAAAATTTCTCTCTCTCTCTCTCTTCAACCTACCGCAGTCCACTGCTGGACATAGGTCTCCCCCATTTTGCGCCAGATATCCGGTCCTCCAGAAAATTTAATTTGCCCAAATTTTTTTATATGATTTATTGTTATAATTTTATTTGAAATCATGTTGTTCTCGTCGTAAGCATGGATACCTATAGTGACTCAGTTACTTGGCCGCAATCGAATAGGCGGATCAATTCAATTGTTTTAGTAACAATGTAGTTAAAGTGAGATTGATATCGTCCTATTCATGAATCAAATCATATTGTTTCAAGTAGTAAATCGTATTTTAACTGAACTTATACAGCTAGTTAGTAGTTGAATTTATCGTTTCTTTTTGTAAATATTTAATATACATATATGTGTCGTATATACAATACCAAGAAACACCTACAGCAATACAGACACGTTCAAGTTCATGCATACACGTGTTTGTACTGTACGGGAATCGATCTCGGAACCCAGAGATGTAATTTTCTGAACCACTACATCACATTGGTCGTCATATTATTATCATGGGTTCAATTCGTTTTTAATCTCTTTCCAGATGTAATGTCTTTGTCAGTGCTCACTGAAATTCCGCCAAGAACTGACTGGATTAATACTGTTAACTTTAACACGGGACAACTCGATGTTCAGTTTAAGAAGATATATAAGTGTAGATTTTTAAAAGTGTTTCCCTACAATAAGTTCGTAAGTTGTTACTAATGAGTTTCCTACTAGATTCTTCTTCGAATAGGATAATCTAAACCTGTGGTACTTAATATTTGACATTTATGCTTATTTATGTATTGTAAGCAGTTTTCTTCTAAAATGGGCACTCATTATCTTCATGTGAAATGCTTCATAAAATTTAACCTGTTATAAAAATTCAATGAATTAAAATATTTAATCTTAGAATTATAACTATTATTTTCTTTATGTATTGTTTATTAAAAATAACAACGTATTGCAGATGATAGAATCCAGATATTGGCTGTTGGGCTGATGTACCTTATAGACCCTGGACTCTGCTACCTGAGAGCTCGCTGGTCACCAGCCTATTCGCTGAATTGCGAAAGACTGCACTGCAGGCTTTAGTTTGTGTTTTGCCGCTGACTGCACCTAGGCTCGCCAAGGAATATGGGCTTACAAGGAGGTTGTATAAAGTTGTAACGTTTATTTTTTAAACAAGAATTAAAACGTAATGTGTGTTGCCACCTAGGTCCTAAGTCAGGAGTCTCACCTTTGGCTGACATTGTTTATGAAAGTGGGGTTGCAGTCATGCTCAAGGGGCTTAGATAAACAAAAAAACCAAATAGGTGCACAATGTCGAAACATATCAACCAAAAAATGTCCGAGCCGCATGATCGGCATGACACATACGTATAGTTTTTGTTATATTGATTAAATTTTGACCTTAACGCGTCATAGAAAAAGCACAAAATTAAAAGCACGAGCACACTACTATCTCATTATGACATGTAGCGAGCGACGTAATTATGGATGAAAATTGCCCTACTGACGCGATGGAGACTTGCCGCGGACACTTTTTGAGTGAGATTGTGCATTTAGTTAGTTTATTGTTTATCTAAGCTTGCACATGCTCGAGGATTGAAAGCGAGTTGGTGTAATTTGACTGCGTTGAAAAGGGCGCCCACCTCCGGACATCCCTAACCACCCTGCGACAGAGACGCGTTGTCAACTCGCGACCTAGGCAAAATACACCGCATAGCGGATGCCCATCTAGCAAGCGATTTAAGATTTAGATATTCGACTTCGCAGCCGCCCATTGTCTCTATTAGTATCCAAAAATTACCCCATCCATGGCCCTATATTTTCTTTTCATATCTGCAATAGTACTTGCACCAAGCAGGTGGTCGTTCTTTGTGTGTCCCATGGTACAAGCAGAGCGAGCATCCGCTCAGTGTACACATCACAACTCATTATTGTGTCTCACAAAGCATCTACTTATTGCACCCATCTCTTTAACTAAGCTTCAAAGGAATTCCGATTGTGTACTTTAACAAGAGTGTGCGTGTGTGACGCTAAGTTTAGAAGAATTGGTATTTACTTTTTATGTTATAGGATAATGTGGTACATCGAATGGTATTCCGAGAGTCCACGAGCTTCCAGTGTTGTATTGGTGCATGCGGCTGCTCTTAGTGGTCATCGACCACAGGGATCTGAAGGACCACAAAAACACATTGAAGGATCTATTCAATACTCATGGAGTCATCATTGTCATACGTATGTATTCGGAGTACCCAGTGGAAAATTCATAAAAACAATTATTGACTGATTATGTTTCTGTAAAAGATTAATTTGGATAAATATACTAACTTTGAGTTTGATAGATGTCGGAAACAAAATTATTATAATGTTTGCGTATACAAAATGGAGATTTATCCTAACCATATCTATCCATTTTGTATGGTCGTCTCATTGCCGAGCATTAATTTTCCAGACCTATGCCACGCTGCTAGAACAGAAGAAGCCCCGGTGGAGAAAAGTCAAGCAATTATAGCTCTGTGCATGCGGTTGCTGACGCATGCGGTGGACGTTAACGAACATCTCTCGTGTTGCGTCTACCCCACCATAAAGTGGCCTTCTTCCATTAACACACTTGTAAAGAAGATGGTCGACCTAGTCTTATTTCACTAGACAAGCATTACCTAATCAGCGATAGGTAAATGATATCCTTTATCTTCTTTAAGTTAAAACTTGTCGGGTGGAATAAGCAGAAGAAAAATGAATAAGTTGTTAGTAATAAGTTCTTATTTCATTGGTGTGGACTCCCGCCACCAATGTCTTTACGAATTTTCGAAATATGAACGTTTATTTACGGTGAACGAAAACATCGTGAGGAAACCTGCGCACGCCTACGAGGAGATTCAAAAGATGTGCTATAAGTTCTCTTCATCGTAGCGTTTCGAAGGCAAACATACATTTAAATTTTAGCGGTCCAGAAAGACGCCATAGTGTCAGCAGACGCAATTTTTTTGCTATATTGCTGAACCACAAAGGCAATCAATGTCCTAACCACCCACAACGCTATCTAGCCAAATTTTCCCAGCTGCAGCTGGTTTGCGTCCGAAGCCTATTCAAAGGCCTCCAGATCGGGACGGCAACTCATGCCCAGGATGTATACTTTCCGAGAGAGGGACAAAGGGAACCGGTATACTCGTACTAACTTTTGGTCGTCAGTGATTTTATCTCGCTATCGCGGGGTCAGTTGAGAGAACAGTCTCCTTAGGTAAGCATTATGATGGCGGGACCAAATCCGAAATTCTGTAATTTCATATTGCGGTGTTTAGTACTGAATTGGTACTATTAGGTACCTATCGTAAAAAACATTAGTACCTATTCTATTTCAAAGTTGTATTTAAGAAAGTCTGGTCCCGCCATTACAACGTTATATGTCGGGACCACTTGTGACAGCCATTTTTAGCTGCGATTAGTTTCATGAATATAATAGTACCTAATTGGTACTCCTGAAAATGTGTAAAAAGTGTGTCTAGGTACAACGGGTACTGTGTTGTTGCAATAAAACACTAGTCCCGCCATTATGTTTCGACATCTCGAAAATTAACGTGTAAGGGATTATTATTTATAAACTTTATTAATATAGATATTTAGTACCTATTTGCTAACTTCTATGACATGGTTACTATAAAATTCATAAAACTAATCGCAGCTAACAATGGCTGTCACAAGTGGTCCGCCATTATAACTTATAATGGCGGGACCTGACTTTTTAAAATATAACTTTGAAATAGAATAGGTACTATTTTTTACGAAAGGTATTAGTACCAATTCAGTACTAAACACCGCAATATGAAATAATAGAATTCAGGTTCTGGTCCCGCCATTAAAATGCTTACCTCCTTTGTTAAATAATTTATAAATTGGTATGTATAAATATTTCAAAACATATGTCTTTACTATAACAGTTTTACTTACATAATGCCTATGCTATTTGCCTACCTAGTAGACCGTATATTATAAATTACCCGCTATTCTAATATTACGTTATGGTTTTGAACTATCTGCCATCACCATGTCGAGACAATTGCACCTGCCCATCAACAATTAAGTGTCGCAATGCGTACGTAACCGTTTCTAGTCTATTTCCACTTGGTATTATCGTATCTTGAAGTCGAGTCTTCGAAAACGTTTCATTTAAATTAATTAGTTCATAATCAGTTATATTTTGGTTAAATATCAACAAAAGCTAATAAAATGTGACAAGGTAATAAAAGATTTTCCGAAAAAACATGGTTTTATAGTAAGGAGTACTTGTATAATAACTAAGGGGGTTTGGCTCCAACATATTTGTTTTGTCAGAAATTTTTCAGTTCTTTGTTCGGCAAAATTGTAGGTACCACCTAAGATATCACATGCGATAAATGTGGATAGAGATACAAACACAAGGAAAATACTAAAAGGTTTTTACAATATAAATAGGTAACAAGTTTTGTTGGGGCTTTGTGGTATTGCTTTCTCGGTTTGCATACATTGAATGAGACCAATAGGACTAAATCGTGTTTGCCCGTAGCCTGCTACGGCAATTGCAGTATAAACGTCGGCCAAGAAATTATCTGTTATCAACTGCAAAAATTTAAGTGAAATAGTTATTAATTATTATTATATTCGTAAAATATTAGAATTTAAATATACCTTAAATTGCATCGGTTTAATTTAGCATTTATCACGTAAATCTTTGGAAATCGTCGCTACAAAGAGACAATGGAACTTGTATCAGTCACAGTTGTTACAGTTTAAGCAGCTTAGTTAAATATTTTCCTGATTTTTTTTTCTCAATTAGGTAACCTTGTGCGAAAATAACTATGCGTCAAATGAATGATAGTAGTGTGTGCATAAGATGATAAAATGTGTGCGTATCTTCTTTCAACTATCTTAATATTTAATATCTACCTCAGTAAAACAAACAGATATTTTTAATAACTCTAAACATTGCTAGTTACATTATTGCAATAAAATGTATTCCTCGTTTGTGTAGATAAACAATAACAGTAAATCAAATTGAGGAAATCATTCTATTTCTTTTCAGGTTGTTAATAGCGTTGATGAATTTATATGGGAAGGCATTATTTGGAGGTCGGAGTACAGATCCATATTTATAGCGAACAATGGCGTTTACAAACTACTGGATTTGATAACTGTTAGTAACTAAACATGATACGCTATGTTTGTATAAGGCTACCGATCATGGTCAGTTTTTATTTACTGTAGGGTACAGGCCTTCTTCCACAGTTATGAGGATATCGGACCGTCACCTACCACTCGAATACAATGCTGATTGAGGGTTTTATACGTCTTTCCTTCGCACGATAAGCGAGTTTGACTCTTAAATATCTAATTAAGTTTTTATAATGCTTATTTCATATTTCAGCTTCAGACATATTTAGGTTCTAAGCTTAACTATATCAGATATAGCGTCATAATTGACCGGAGTACCCTTGCTGATTATCTTATAATTTGTACCTTTATGTATTTTGTAATTATGAATCATGTTGCGGCGTCTGGATGTTACTAGAATAACGAAGTGTTCGCAGCTGTTAACTATCACTTTCACTTGGCTATGTAAATATACTTAACAGTAACCATTTCAACCGATAATGGCACCTATTATTACAGTATTGATAGTCGTATCTCCGGTCTTAGAATAATTATACGAAGAAATCTAATTGTAGTTGACTAAAGGAAATTATAAAGATTAGCATTTATGAAAATAAATAGCTACTATTAATGTTTCCTTGTAGAAATAGATATTACGTATTGACACTGAGTTAAAGCACAGAACTTATATTATTATACATTATGTGGGTTATAGGGATTAAAGAAATAAATTTAGTTCTTTAAAAAATAAAAATTAACGGGTTTTGGTGTGTGCAAATGTTGGCTGTGTATTGAATTAACTTTATGAAAAACTTACAAGAAATATTTTCACGACTAAATGAAATTTATATAAATTACGCAATTGTTGTCCTGCGCCTGTCACCGGATCCTTACCACTTGGTGGTCCGGCGAGCTTTATTAGTAACTTTTCTTCAGTCGCGATTTAGTTAATTTCGTTCCTTTCTTATTCCTCAGCTAATATCAAAATAAATAAATAGGAAAAACTTAATTTTGTAACTCTTATGTGTCTAATTCTATTAGTAGTTTTATTTGTGAGGGCCTGAAACGTTCTAAAGCTTGATATGTACAACCACAACGTAAGTTAACATGTTAAATGATTAATGCTAAGTTGCTAACCAACACCGGATTTCCAATAAATCATTTAATTTGAACTAAGCATAAGTGCTCTGTAAATGATTGATCTAAACGGCCTATTTTTTATTATTATTTATTACACATGCCCTATAAGTGGCGTCCTTATTACGTGCGCCGCCTACACTGTTGTTCTCTATAACAGATGACACGGTTTCCCGTGCAGTGCATTGCGTTGGCCATGGTGTGTGACGTCACGCGAGCAGGCTGTGCAGTGGGTCAGCTGGTGACTTGGCGAGCGACTGCCGCTGCCTCTCATGCGGTGAGTGATGAAGATAAGATGATAGTTTTGGTATCACACCAATTTTTTAAATGTTAGGTAGTACTTCAAATGTTCCAGGTCGATCCTTGTGCAAATCAAACATGTGGGGACATGTTTGTTTGTCTTATATTACGTGGGTACCTAGAATAACTACAATGTCAATAAATGTCTAGGTGGTGTCTGTGCGTAGTCACGGTGCGGTACCAAAGTGCAAATTTAGTAAAAGTACTGGAAAATAAATATTTCATGAAACGTAATTACGTCCGTTTTTTATCTAGGTAGGTATAACTGCAGTGCCAGAAATCTTCCCGTGAAACAGGAGTGTTATACATTTGTGTTTCGGGATGATGGCACTGTAGCTAGTGAAATTACGGGTATACAAACCTAACATCTGTCGTCTGGTGTCTATCAGTTGTTGGTCTCCTTCAATGCCGCTCTGTCATGGTTAGATGTCACTTACCATCAGGTGACTGTTCAGACCATTCTGTACACAAAACATAAAAAACTATAAAGAAACAGTATATATTTTTCTATGGAGTCTGTAAATTAAAAACTCAATGTATTGGCTAATCTGAGTGAAGCTAATCTTACTCACTAGCCTTTCATAAACACGTATTGGTGTGTAGTTGTATGTCGTATATCTGACATAATTTTCGTTTTAAACGTTGTATTAGCATCCCATGTTGGTGAAGCGAGGAGCAACTATTGCAACACTTTTGGCGGCCATCTTTAGGGACGAATGTAAACGGACTGGAGTCAAACTTGATGATTATGGAATTATACAGGGTAAGTTAGTAAACATTGTACAAATGTTATTCTTGGTAATAAAGCGAAACCTGATAACTGTTATTAAAAATAGAAAATAAGTCGGGGGTTCGATTTCCGCAGGCAAATCACCACTTTGTGTGATTTTTCCTTGTTTGGATTATGCCTATATTGCAGGCTAAATCACCTGATTATCCGAAAAGGAAGATAGTCCTGTGCTTGGGCGGGCACGATATGCCGTCGGTCCCAGCTATAATCTTAGAATGGTAGTCTTTAACACCCACAAATTCGCATTGGAGCCGCGTGGTAGGTTACCTACGGCCTAATCTGCCTAATGTGCCCTGCAGAAGGCCTTTATAGGCTGATAATGTATGATTTAAGTAGTATAGGTACTTCAAATGTTATTAATTTTAAATGAAATGCGAAGGTAAGTGGCTGACTATTGCAATATAAATGGAGAAAGTTATTCATGCTTCTACTCATTATTTCATTCATCATCAGCTCATATACGTCCCCACCGAGTGGCACGAGCCTAGCCGTTAAGGGTGTACAGGCCTTAGTCGTCAACTCGGCCAGTGCGCATTGGCCGACTTCAAGCACAACCCTTGAAATTCTTCGCAGGCGTGCTGGGTTCCTCCAATTACCAATATTACTAACGACAAAGTTGGTGCACTATTAACAAACTGGTTATTTATGATTTTAACAGATTTAGAAGCCCCTCTTATGTCTGCTGATGTGAGAAAAGCTATCAATGACACAAGTTTCAAAGTGGATGAGTCCCTCAATACAACTCGATGTTATGCTGCAGCTGACTTAGGTGGTTCGCGCCTTTCAAAGGTAACAACAGTACGCGACAAATTAACATGGCAATTTTCTAGTGTTGAGACAAACTTACTAGGTAGGTAGATACTTAGTTTATATCGTAATTTTTTTCCATGCAACAAAATAAAAGTAACGTTAATGAAATTTAGGTTCATTATAATTTGAATAAAAAAGAATCAGATTTATTTAGTTTAGGCTATTGTGGAGCCAGAACTTACGAACACACCGAAATTATTTTTTTCCTGATTAGGTATTTTCTTCCTGAAGCGGACGTCACGGTGGTATGAATATTTAATTAATTTAATATACTTAGTTGGATGGAAGCGTAATTCTATAAAAGTGTTTTATCGAATATTGTATTTATTTTATGAAGCTCCTATATGAAGTTAATCACATTAGGTAAATATAAAAATTATTAAATACCAGGTAGGTACCATAGGCACCTACATGATTAAAGCCAGTCTCAAAATAGCTATACTTAAAGGCAAATCTTTCGAAATTAATTATAGTTATGTTTTATACTCTTACTTAAATCATTTTTTAGGTATTTTCGCTTTTACACATGTTGTCTGATGACTTGGAATACGCAGTCTCCTTGGCAGATGAGGCCTATAATTTGTACAAAAATATAAAACTAGAACCGGAGGACGAGGTGAGATGATAGCTTTAGAGTTAAGATTTATAGACACTCCTATATTTTTTATTGGCAGACGCACAACCTTTGAATTTCTTCGTAGGCATGCGCAGATTTCCTGACGTTTTCCTCCATATCATTTTAAAAATCCGAAAATACAGCGTACTTATTGTATAATAGGTACGTGGCAAGATTTGTTCCTGCACGCTCCAGATCGGAAGGCAACAGTCCACACTAACGAGCCACCGATGCTCTTATAGTTTAAAACACTCAAATTAATGTACCAAAAATGTCAAAAAAATATTTGCCAAAATGACATAGGCAGCAGCTGTTAAACCTATCGGGAATTATATTCTTTATACGTCTATGTGGACGTTATGGTCGCAGTAGTAGGTTAGGTAGGTAGTTTTCATGAGCCCGTAACAGCTATCAGCTCAATCATCTTACATAACATGACGGAAGAAATATTAATTTCAGTGAGTTTGATTTCATGGAATGTTATTTATTTTTTGTATGCAAATTACATGACATCATAAAGAGATGTCAAACATTTGTCAGTATGACTCAGCACTACTTTTGGGAAAAAGTCCATGCATGGATGCCATCATAGTGAGGTATGACTGCATTTTGTGAATGCAACTAAGTATATTGTTTTCGGACTGTACACAAGCTAGCTATTGCTTTGTTTTTTTATGATCTAATCCCCCCATACAGCTTTCCGCTCAGCACTGTGATAATGATGATGTATAACTTTTTTTAAACCTAAGTATGTTCACTTTTGTTCAGAAACTAACTTTTAAAGACAGTAAAAGTTATTCTAAATTATATTCAGGTAATGCTGGTGCTGTGCTCTCACTACTTGACGGTGAAAATTAATGAAGTATGGCTGGAAACACAAATACAGTGCCCCAGTTTGATGCCGCTTGACCAAGAAGCTCTAGAGGAGTTCCTTCATATTGGCAAGTAAGAGATTTTGTTTCAAGACATTTGCATACATAACTTAGATCTTCGTAGTTCATTAAGAGAACGTAGACTTCTTATTGTAGCTCGATTCGGGGATCGGGAGTTCAAATCGAACAGTGATTTACCTAAATAATATTTCTAAAATAATTCATTGAATCCGTTTCTTTTGTTTCAGAGGCTGGGCTAAAGAGATTAAACGTCAGCAAGAAAACGTTATGGACAAGCATAGAAAAAAGGTATTTAAGACTTACCTAATGTGCAGAAATTATTTTGCTTACAAGCCACATTTATATTGTTATAGTACCCACAATACAAAATAAACTAATTTTTATAACCAAATAGGTTTTCAGACTTAAATTTTCGGACAAAGTTATTTTTTATAAAATCTAGGCTTGACAGAAAAGTTTCTAGTATCGACCATGTTTATTCTTCTTTGTATTCTTCTAATTTCAGCGGTATGATGAGAAGTAAGTAGAAGTAACTCATACCGCAATAAGAAGCGAATTATATTGGTACCCATTCGACTACCAAAATCCACAGGAATGTCAAAAACTTACCGTCTAAATAACAAGCGTATATATTAGTACCCATTCGACTAACAAAACAACACCACAGGAATGCGAACAAGAGTGTTCTCTGTACGCGTTGCTAGCGCGCGTGCGTCTGCACGTGTCGCTGGAGGCATTGCGCGAGGTCCGGTGCTCGGCCCGGTCGGCCGACCGCGGTCGCATGACGCACGCGATGATACAGGACGCGGTGGCTGCCCACCAGCGCCGGTCTGTCAGCGCGAGGAGACTGGGCGCACCGGTGTTGAGGACTTACGGACCGTCTTTGGACGATCAGGTGGGGATAACTATTGCTGAAGAAGGGGTGGAGGCTCTACGAACAATCTTCAACATATCGCTGACCACTGCCGGACTTAGGTCTCCCCCGTTTTACTCCAGATATATCGGTCCTCCGGTTTTCTCCTCAAGCGACCTTTCGCAAGTCATCGGTCTATCGCGCCCTACGCTACGCTTGCCAAAACGCGGTCTCCACTTCGGAACTCGTCTGCTCCAACCAAGGGCGAATCCAGGTTAGGCGTCAGGAGAAGGTCACATAGTAGTAGTCGAGTTAAGAACTTATAAGGTATTTTGTTAATGTACGTTAGTAGGTATAGTACATAAAAATAGCTCAGGGGTCATGACCCTCCCCCTGGATCCGCCGTTGGCTCTAACGACCATCGTTTCTGCGACATACGTGATAGAAATGCTCAGACTTTTGTCTTTAAACATTCCGGACTTGACGTAACTTGCCGAATGCTGCCCAGCCCAAATCAATCCTCCAAATCCCTCTCGAAGTTATACCTGCCATATTGGACGGTTTTGGCCAGATACGTGTATTCCTGCAAAACCTTCACAAAGACGCCTTCGACGCATATCGGTTGCGGTATGAAATGGTAATTGAACATGACTTTCGTCTTGTCCAAATTTATGCCAACTCGTCGGGATGATACATTTAGGTTGTTCAGCATCTCAAAAAGCTTTCCAATGACTCTGCCACGAAGCTTTGGACGATCGGGTAGGTCGAGCATACACTTTTTGAATGGTGCATTCGTGGCTATGTTGTGTGAGAGAGACCCGTCACTGTAGACGTTATGGGCTCATGATCATGTTATGGAATGAGGATATAAGAGCACTAGAAGTAGTGGCAGTGGGCAAGGAACATAGTGCGTAGAACCGATGAACTATGGGGTGGCAAACGAAGCTTAGGCCGCCCACAACCAGATAGATCGATTCTTTTTTTCTATAAGTCAATATTTATTTATTATTTTTATCACTAACAGCTTTATTTTTTTTATTTCAATAAATGAATCTACTTTTTTTCAGAATATAACTGGCCAGTACGTAATAGTTTACGCATTCATCCTAAAGATAAACCTAATCCGAGAGAAATATTTCATCATAATTTAAACGAATAAAATAATTAATTTGGAAGTACTATTTTGGATTTTAGTAATAAAAATATTCAGCCTCTATGATATTGTTTATTTAATCCCATTTACATACAGAAATAAATGTTATTATTACTGTGTCTATTACAAGCGTCATTAAATACTCGGGGTTCTTTTTAAACACTGATTAAATAATTGATATCGAATCCATTCCACAATTTGATAGATAAAAGCTTTTACTTTTTATTCAGAAATAAAAACAACTTGCTAGAATTATTAGTATTATAAAGTATTCCAAATTTATCTTTATTACCTTAATTTGGGCTGTAAAAATATTTATGCTTCTTAAAATTGTGGAAAGGATAAGATAATTCCATTAGTATTTTTAGTGTATCACACAGTCATTTATATATGGTCTTATTACAGTACATCACTCGTAAAGGTCACTGTCCACTTAGATTTAAATATAAAACTACATGAAGTTTCTTACATAGGACGATATCAGTATCTTCACCTTTTAATACCTTTACCGTTCATTACATTAGGTACCTAAATATTTTCATTTAAGGAAGTCATTATAATCATGTAAGGGCATCAAAATAAAACGAATTGTTGATATAAAATAGGTATCATTATACCACAAATCACTGCTCTAACTATAGGTCTTGTCTACTGATAGGAGGCAAATATATCAACATAATATACTAAAGAAACGACCGAATTCATGTTTCGCGTCGTTAAATACTCCTGGATTGGAATTCTCCATTTGTTGTTCTGGTAGCTGTTACTTATTGATATTAAATATGTGAACTTTGTTCGCCTTATAAATTTTACTACTAGACGAAAGTATTTCAGAAATTACACTACAATACTAAATTATACGGTTTATGTAATGGGTTAAAAGATTATGCAATTGGATGAAGTTTTTATGTTCTCTTCACCTACAATACCATATTTAAATAAATATGGAATTAATGATACGTTTAATGTCCATCACAAATTCCTATCAACCGAGATTTAAGTTGTAGTTTTAAGTTCAAGACATAAGAAAGATAGCTCTTTGACGTTTTTAAACTCATAAGAGACAGACAAAATAGAATATATATTGTCATACGCCTCCTTCTAGCATTCATTGTGTCAAATGTGTTTTTTTACAAACGATTATTTTAGTATTTTTGAATACCTTCATATTTAACGATAATTCACACCGACGGCACGAGCGGTCGACCTCCTTAATATGTTCTTATTAAAGTATCAGGATGCGACATATTTAACGACTCACTTAGTGTGCTAATTAGGAAAGCTACTCTTTTCGTATTGCAATTAAATTGTTAATTTGATAAATTTGTACCTACATTTGTTTTGTTTTTTACTTTACATCTATACTTTATTATTTTTATTTTTTACTTCTGCTATATGCATACATTTGTTTTTATTGTTTTAGTTTAACGTGTAAACGTGTAGGCTCCTAGCTGTAAGTTTACTAAATAAATGAAAAATGAAATACATAAACTAAAAGCGATATATCATAATGAACTTATGGCTAACGTACATAATATAAACTTATAGTCGCTCATTAAAGTGGACAGTAGCCTTAACACCAATAACGTAAATCTAGCATAGACAAGAGTTGGACAAACAATGTTATTGTAAATAACATTAAAATTCACCTTTTGTGCTTGGTATTCTTATTTTGTTAAATTAAGTATTCTGCTCGACATTGACAAGCAACAATACTCATAAATAATCAAGTCTTTATGAATTCAATCAGTTCTTTGACTAGATTTCGGATATATTGAAAAGCAATACTTTAAAACGTTATTTCAGGTTTATAAAAGAAAAATATTGAATTTAAATTATGGGGTACATAATCAAGATGTAAAGTAAGAATATGTATTTTTCGATTGTTTTAAAGACTTTCATATAATGCTAACAAAGTTAGTATTAGGTACCATATTCGCAGCAGATTTAACATTTTCAGTTACACCTCTTAATCTACGTCTCATTGCATCTTTGCCATAATAGGGGAATGCATGATTTATTAAGTCAACCAACCATCGATATACACCACCAATTCAACAAGCATAATAAATTAACTAAAACACTAAAATATCGCAGAGTTTGAAACATTGGGCATTGTTAAAATTTAAAACTTGGCACTTTTTAAAAATAATGATAGGTCGTTGGCTGAAAGGCACTCACAACATACAAAACAATCCTAAACCTAGATAAAATAAAGCAAATAAACACTAACGCGATATAGAGGGCGCGTTCTGCAAAAGCCGACACCAGAGGGCGCAGTGTGAGATGTTCGAGCACTGGTATAATTTAAAGCATTGTGTACAACAATGCTTGCATGTTTACTGCCATTTATTGAAATAGAAAATATATATCCCGATTGTAATTAGTGGCGCGTATAACACATACGTTCCCAGTTGTCACCACTGGATTATCATTTATTTTTCTCAAAATACCATTCCAGCGCGAGCGGAGACGATAAAAATAATCTATGTTGCTTAAAAAAGTTCCTCATATATAGATGTTTTTCAATTGGTTTGGTGAAAAATTCAAATGTAGTGTCGACAAAGCCACTTGGATAGTATGTATTATACGTCGCGTCGGCACTGGTGACAAGTTGGAATAATTTTCCAATTTGTCTCCATGAGCGATAAATGGGAATATGATGTGCTCATCGAAATTTAATTTGATTCTCATTAACCTCGCAATAAACCCCCTGTTTACCTGTTTCCTTACAATTGTAAAACAAATTAAGTCAAGGTACACACAAAAATGGAATAGCCATATAAATAACCATAAAACATGTAAATTATGTCTTGTAAATTGAAATATTAAGATTAGGCAAACAACATACTTGTGCGTTCTGTACTTAATAAAGGAAAGTTCATTTCAATTCTATTCATAATGGGACTAAACACAATGTTTGAGTGTAGCAAAAAACTGGTTTGAGACCTAAGCGGATTTTTAATATTGCATTTAGTATCGTCATAGTAATTATTGATAGGAGACTAAATACTATAGTTATTAAGTAGTATATGAGACATAATTCTGTATCTGTCTTAATGAAAACCACTTGCTGAGTAAGGTTTTGACCTCAAATTGCTGTTTAGTTCTGTCCAAATACTGATTATAGTATTCAAAATAGGACTAAACACTACATTTATAATGAAGAAAGACATGATGATGCAACAGGTACGATAAAGTTATGCCTAAGCTTACTTGAACCTCAGCAATGATCAAATAATATGTTTAGTACTATTATGATCAGTATTTATAAACTAATCATATTAATTAACTATAGCATTCACCATGCAAAATCCGCCTTGGAACTCATTAAATATTGTACAATGTGTTTAATCCTCTTATAATTAGACTTTGTTATAATTAAATGTAATTGAAAATACAGTATTGATATGAAATTTAATAGTAACAAGTTCGTATCCTAAGTTTACATCAGCTGAACGTACCCCATGATTGAAGAGACATTCACGGCATGTTAAAGCAATGTCATTAATATATTTCATATATACTATCTATAACTACTTATAAAAAGACGATGTACAGAATGTTATTTAGTTCATCTGGCGATTAGCTTTACTTTGCACTGTGTAAAATCTAGCAATCAGTCGTTATCGTGAGCATGTCAAAAGTATATCTCCAAGCAAACCAATTAAAAAAACCTTTTGTTCATTAGTATACAAGGTGACTTTAAACAATTCACGTTTATAGAAGCGCTCCACAAATATTATGTAATATAATTTTCTAAAAAGGTTTTATTTAATTTGTATTTTGTCAAATGTTGGTTAGTGGGCGCTCCTTTTACAGTGAATATTCCGCTTGTATAATTAAGACTTTAAGGGTTAACAAAACTCTAAAATAATTAGTGTACATTAGTGATAAATGCATAAAACTGGGAACATATTTTATAAAGATATTACATTTCACTAAGATGGAACAATCAGCATTAACATGTTAAACATAATGTTACGAAACCATTTTTAATACCTTCAATTGTAGTTACATTATATTGGATTTAACACATTATTTAATTAACTTCAAGCATATAGATTTTATATCTATTTAACATTTAACAAAAACATTCATAACATTTCCATTGAAGGTTCCATTTATTAATCGATATATAGAATTTTATAGAATGCAAAAATATATCATGTATGGCACAGACACATCTGTGAATGCGATGCACTCCTAACTTTAATAAATATGTACCTTGTCTATCTATGGAAACATACAAATACTTTCTAAACACATATGTAAACATGAAACATCAAAGATTCGGGGTAACATGTCGATTAGTATTATAACATATATACTCTTCATCCATTGCACCTTTAACCACCACAATTCCAGACAGACATGAGAAAGACAATTTAGTCTGCTGGATGTATATGTATGCGGCGGGTAAAGAGCTAGATATACTTACAGTTTGTCAGGGGAAAAAGCTCGTAAAAAGAGTAATAGAAAGCCTCAGGAATAATCCATAGTGGTGTGAGGCATAATTCTATTTAAACACATAGCTCATTCAAGATCTTTGTCATCATTGTTTAGGCCAAATATTGAGATTCGCCTCTAACCTCAATATTACAAATGTTATATGATCACTACATAAGATGATAATAAAATTACCACTACAGACTTGTTTGGTCATGTTGAAAATATTATACATATATCCATAATTCCAAAAAGTATTCGCATTAATTTGCTACAGTCAGTGTATACATACCTACAGTCATTAAAAAGATGCATGAAGTGCCTTCAAGGCTACATTGAGTATTGTTTAAAAGTATTAGTCAATTGATAATAATTACCCCACCAGAAATGTACAATTGGCCTGCTGCATCCTGGTATTCAACGTATTGCAGTAACTATTAACTTACTATGCCAACATAGGCATAGTTGTAAATAGTAGTTTACAATCATTTTCAATACTGAAGATACCTTGGCTTAATAAATATGCCAAGTAGCTGACTACACTCGAGGCCACTGTCAACTCCTGAAAGATCACTTTGGAAGACTGCGTTAGCATAATTAAGGATACTGGGTAAATTTAAATTAAGTATCACACCCAGCAGTAAACTGCAATACGTTGATACCATAGACAATTTACAATTGAAACATCTCGAACTATATCCCCCTGTAATTACCTTAGGAATGATCTGAGCCGTGATCAGAGTTACTCAACATAGAGGCGACCATGTTGTCGAACTCCGGCACAGCGTCTTCGAAAGCCTTCAGCTGCTGTGAGAGAGACTCCGTGTCGGTGGGCGTGGGCTCCACGAGTTCCGTCCACTCGTCGCTGGCGGAGCGAGCTTGCAAACAGTCCTGGTAAAATATGGCCAGCTCCGTCAGTGGGCTGCCGTCGGCGAATGGGAACTCCTGGAATTTTTCAATATTTTTTTAGTTGTCGTATTTGCCTGAAAATCAGCAGAGAAGACCATATTCGACGTGGGAAAAAGCAAAATGAGGAAACGGCTGTTTCTGACTACAGCAAGCAGTGTTAATGATCATCGTCAGCCAACAGGACCAATGTCCCTACTAGTGATGTAACGAATATTCGCATTCGCATTCGCGAATATTCGCATATTTTTCGATATTTGCATTCGCATTCGCAAAAAACGATGCGAATATTTTGCGAATGTTTTTAACAAACCTAAAAGGAAATTATTATATAGATAGATGCATATGAATTAATAACACAATAGATAAGCAAGCTTCATATATTTTATTTAATCATATGTGAATTGACTGTTCCATAATATGAAAACTTAACCTTTTTTATTTTTTAGAACCTTAAATAAAACAAAACTTTTCGAATGAACTTTCTTTCTGTGACTAACTTCGTTCATTCAACCTGTATGGGTTCGGGCACTCGGCTATGTTCGGTTTCAACATGCGGATTGGTGGGTGTGTTATCACCTACTTCTCCCAGGATTGTAGCCCGGACCAATTGCTCAATTTTACCTCTAAAGCACGGAATCTCTTGGTGAATAGCCTGCCTATGTCCTAACCAACCTGGGAAAAATCGCACAGTGTTTTAGCAGTTGGATTCGAATCTCGATGGAGTACTCTTTTTTTATTTGAATGTAATGAATCTTAGCAACTTGCTGATCGGCTAGCTTCGTTGGTAACTTTAACTCTCTTAGGGATTTAATCATTTCTGATCTTATCCCTAAGGACCTATAGCATAGCTCGCTCCATTCCGCGTTGAGTGACTTTGAACTTTGTGGCTGTGGGCTGGTCAAGTATGTCCCAGAACGGATGGCCGTTGGAGCAGACGAGTTCTGGAGTGGGGACCGCGTCTTGAAAGCGTAGTTTAGTAAACCCTCCGGCCCGATGGATCGACGACTTGCGAAAGGTCGCTAGTTGAGGCTAAATGTGAAAAACGGAGGCCCGGGATATCTGGCGCAAAATGAGGGAGACCTATGTCCGGCAGTGAACTGCGATAGGTTGAAGCGAAGAATCTTAGCATGCAGCTCTATAGAATCCAAGCCAATGTAACGTGTGTATACACTTTGCAATAGGTAATGAGATAAACCCAAGGTAGACCTTATACATAACCTTGCGTTTATCTCAAGCGCGTCAGCCAGAAGGGTCATGTTCCTAAACCTTTCGAATGACCTTTTGTACGCAGTGTCGCCAAGTACGATTTGGTCCATCAGAAGCCAAGAGAAATATTTTAAAAAAATTGAGTAGGGTATGAAGGGTGATAGAATTAAATGTTTCAATATGTATTTACTTGTTTAATAAAAGTGTATGCAATGCATATTTGTATATATCCAGTGCACAATATTGTTTGTATGGCTGTAGTAGTAAACTTTTGTTTAACCTATTAAGTGCTGGCAAATAGATCTATTGAATTTATATGGCTGTCATTGGTTGTGAATTGGTTCATGTAAGACATGTTTTTGTTGAAAGTAGTACAGACACCAAAGTAACTTCTACAAAAATCTTCTCCTTATGCTCAAATAATATGTAATCAGTAATTACAAAATAATATAGTACTGACTTTTCATATATTCTGTCGTGATTTATTTTATTGATCGTATTTTTTGTAAACTGCAAACTCATTTCACACTTTTGCACAGATGCAAATCGATTATAATGGCAACACTGATGCTTTATGGATGTGACGTCACACTGAACTATTCTTTTATAAAGATGGCGCACGCTTCTACAGGCAGTTGATTAGCGGTGCGCGAATTGCGTCTTTAGAAAGAAAAGATAGGTTCATATCTTTTCCGTCCTCGGATATGTATCTCTATTTCATATCTTCAACTCTTTAAACCCATCAAATGTCAGTTAATGCAAAATGTGTCTTAAGTCTGTAGAATAGGATCCATAATGCTAGTTAACTTCTAAAGAGTTGAAGATATGTTTACATTGAAATCAACTTTTGTCTATATCCATATCTGCAAGCCATCTCTGTCTCTCTTTGATTTTTCGTATAGCGCGCTTGCGCTTACTCTTTGTTACGTATCAGTATGTCAGTTAATGCAAAATCTGTCTTGAGTCTGTGGCATAGAGTTTATAAATAGTTGAAATTTGAAGAGTTGGGAGTTGAAGATCCGTTGAGAACAACTCTTTCAATTCATATCCATATCAGCAGTCCGTCTCTTTCTCTCTTTCATATTTTCGTATAGCGCGCTTGCGCTTACTCTTTGTTACGTATCAACATATCATTTAATGCAAAATCAGTCTTGAGTGTACGGCTTAGAGTTTATTATATTAGTATACTTCTACGGAGTTAAAGAGTTGAAGATATGTTTTAAAATGTTGGGAGTTGAAAGATAGGTTTGCTAGCGGTTCGGATATGTATCTTTTTTCCATATCCTTTCTGAGTTACCCACGTCTACAGTTGATCGTAAACATTCGAAGGAAATAGTTGCCTGGGGAACCTCTGTCGCCTGACTGACAGAATAGTAGAATTTATAGAGTATTTGATATTCGGGATTCAATATAGTACTGGGGCTTATCGCCGTATACTTGTAATTCATTACAATTCTATGTATTCCATATTACTTTCTTTTTTTTACCCTCAATTTTATTACTTTTCATGTATAGAAATTTTAATATATAAGTGTTTTACAAAAGTAAACATAAACTATTATAATTAAGCTTTTACCTGTTATTTATTTTTCAATATAACAAACAACGACTTAAAATCATAGATAAAATTCTGGAACTGTTATTCTTCCATAATCTGTTAAAAAAATGTTAACTGTCTCAGTGGGTTTAAAGACTTCAAAAACAATTTAAAGCAATAACTACAGTAATAAGTAGCCACATGCACACCTATTCAACATTTAACTTTACAAATATAGGTACTTAGGTTATATATGTATTTATATATGAGATATAAATTAACATGTTCATTACCATCAAGCTGGTATATTTGTCGCCATTCTTCACCTTTGCAATCTCGATAGCCTTGCTCATAGCATGCGAGGATGTACTTGCGCCTTCATTGCAACCAGGCTTTTCTACGATTTTATTTTCAACTGTGGAGAGTGCTTTCATTTTCTAAAATAATGTACTCATGTTATTAATCACAGTTTTAACAAATTTTTAAATATGATTTATTATTTAAGATAATAATGATCAAACCTACTTTTTCAACATTCACCTTATCATTCTCTTTTAGGAGCCACGACATAGGTGGTTCGGGAGGTACCTGTTGACTCAATGCATCATGCAACTCCTTAATTTTAACTGTGTCTACAAATGCACCAGCTGTTAAAGGCTTGCTAAGATCAATCTCTTTCTTGTCATGATTTTTCCTAAAAATATATGGTATAATAATGATTCGCTCTCACTATATCATATCATATCATAGGGTAATATTATTTTTTTATAGACTGAATCAGCATCTAATTAAAATAATGATCTATTGAAAAAATTAAATTACATAATAATGCATTCAATTGTCACTATGCCAAACAACTGGCTGCTTCAATGTCTCATAAATAAGACCTGGCAAAGGCTATAGAGTTTCAACATGCTATTAGCAAGTTTACACTTTATGCCATCCAAATATAAATACATAAAATAATTATCAATGTAGTGTTTATAAAACTTGAACTGTTATGATATTTATATATAAATATATTATATAGTGAAAATATAATATGGTAAACAATTATAATAATACACTTACTTTGGACTTTCATAGAAATGGTCACTTTTTACCATGATGTCTGTGACAGATGAGGATGATACACCATCTAGTGGTTTAACCTTGTCTTCTGGCAGGATGGTCATTTTAGTCCGGTATGCTACTTCTATAACTATTGTACCAATTGGAGTTCGCAGATCGCTCACTTTTATGGTTTTATGTTTTTCACCTAAAATAATTAATGTTTCAATAATTCCATGTGAAAATGTGTTTGCAATTATCTGATACACATGAAATTTAATCACAATTTAAAGATACTTTATTTATTTTCATTAGTATGTTGTCTCACTGTTATAATTTGCAGCCAGTTTACCTTCATTGTGCAAAATAAATAATTACTATTTTCTCAATAAATTGATAACACTAAGATTATACCATTAGAAATATTGACATATTTAGCTTATCAGAACACAGTGCTGAACAGCATCAGTTGCAAGTATGTTAGAAATTTCTAAAAATAGGTATTATCATAGTTTATCCTTATAATAAATAGTTGACCTGCAATAAAAATATATCATTAAATACATCCAAAGGAATCTATTTCTACAGTATATTAAAAAAATATTACCTACCTAATAAATCTAGGTTTGGTTCTCCACCATAAATTTTATGTGAAATAGTATACGACTCCTTCTGCTGAGACCTTGACATTTTGTATGCTGGTGTAATCCTTGATATGCTCAAAGTTGATTTTAGCATCACACTCATACGGTAATATATGGTTGATATAGAGTCCATACTCATATCACCACCAGGAACAATCTTGACCGTCCACATTTCTAATACCATTCGGTCACCATCATTTGTACGCAAAGATATTTCAATGCATAGAACTTTGACTAGCGCATCAACAACTTCACCGTTCAAAACTCGCTTGGTGTCATGAGCGACATCCGGTTCATCAGGGATAGACAAGTTAAACTAAAAATGGAGTGATACAAAAGTCATGGTTAATTAATTCTTGAGATCATGAACTTTATTATATTACCAATGAGGGTAGATTGAATAAATTGACAAAAACCGTTACAATTAGGATAATTTAAGACAAAACTTTAAAATGAATATCAATCAGTAAAAATAGCGCTTGGCGTCAATTCGCAA
Organism: Leucinodes orbonalis; assembly: GCA_019425675.1. Lineage (NCBI taxonomy): Eukaryota > Metazoa > Arthropoda > Insecta > Lepidoptera > Crambidae > Leucinodes > Leucinodes orbonalis. Next base: position 25,409 of record PQWD01002920.1, read on the forward strand.
AGCAAGTAGGTACCATATAAATAATAAAAAATTGATTTGGATTACACACATCTTATAATAATTACTTAGCACAGGATTGTAGTTAATTACTCTTGGACTTACCCACTGCAAATTCGATGCGGACGATGGTGGCAAATTTTCCAACGCCTTTGTACTGATATTTGTCTCATGAGTTATTTTTTTCCCTTGTCTACTTTGCACAACTATTTGAGCCACTTTCAAAGTTAATATTTTTGTAAACTTGTACAGTTTATGTCTATCGTATGATTCTGCATTTGATGTAGCCATTATTGAAAACTATTAAAACTTATTGACAATCAGGATTTATAAATACATATTATTTCAATTGCGCAGTGAAATAGTAAACAAATTTATATGGGGACCGTGTGGTCATTGCTATTGAAGTATTAAATTTCTAGTTCATGATTTTCTTCAAGACATTACAAATACAAGAGTGAAGAAATAAACTATTAACAAAAATAAAAATTATATTCACGTTAAGTCCTGATTGAATCGCCAACGTATCGAAAAAGTTAATATTTTTTTACAAAAGGGTAAAATGCAATTCTTTTGAGATTACGACCTATTGATTGGTCTATCTTAATCAAGTTGACTTGTGTCTATTTTTAAACGATTTTGTGATTGGAGGAAATAAGATGTTGCGGTTCCCTCATTGGTCAAATTTTCATAGAAGCGTCAAGTTAATTAATTGCATTTCATTTTACGCAGACTACTTTTGTCTTAAAAAAATTTTTTCATTGATGCCCAAATTTAATAACAATCAAAGAACTCCAGTCTCGACTCCAGTTCATTCATGTTATTTATTATCCATATTTATGAGCCCATACACGTTCGTTTTCGTCACAAGGAAAACAATGACTCAGCTGAGATTCCCTCTATACCAAAGTAAAAATCCATACTAATATTATAAATGTGAAAGTAACTCTGTCTGTCTGTTTGTTACGCTTTCACGCCTAAACGGCTGAACGGATTTTATTAAAACTTGGTATGTTGATAGTAGGTAACCTAGAATAGGTTTTAGCTACTTTTTGTCCCTTTTACCCCCCACTCCCTAAATTGGGCATTGGAAGATTGTATGGAACATTCCGCAATTTTTGTAGTACGACGCTGAAATTTGGTATGCGGACTATTTGTCAAAAACGAAAAATTGGCATATGGCATCGGAGAAGTATCATATCCGATTTTCGCAGTTTTCAGGTCGATTTATTGAAACTGGGTATGTTGATAGAAGGTAACCTAGAATATATATATATATTTTTTTTTCGGAAATAGACCCCAAAACCTTTATAGCTGTGGGGGAATCCTATGTATAGTTATATATATATCCACAAAATTGACCCCAAAACCTTTTAAATAGGGGAGGGGGGGGGGGGGATCCGTTTTTGGAAATGGACTCCAAAACTTAAACTTGAGCGGGGGATTCCTATGTATAGTGATATATATGTATACATAATTTTCTTTACAAGTTTACAAGGTAGAAAGCTAAAAATAAGTATGATATTGATGGCTATTTGTCATGAACAATAAATCTTGCATATTGAAGTTTTTGCAAATCGGCCCTTAAAGCCTTAAAAAAGAAAAAGAAGAAGCAGTGTTGCAGTGTTAAAATTATTCTGTTTCGTTACTGATACTTTAAGATAAAACAAATATTTCTAACTTTTGTTTTTAGGTTCTGTACCTAGCCAAATGACAAAAACGGATTATAGATTCGTCAAGTCTGTCCGCCTGTGTCACACCTTTTTTCTCAAACTATAAGCAATATTCAAAATTTGTAAGTATATTAGTATGTAATTTGATTTTCATTGTACCGCCCCGTGTGGGTATCAACTCGGAGTAACTAGACTACTCCGAGGTATCAATGTGTAGCTCTGAAAAATATTCGAGGTTTCTACTATATTTTTTTAATAAGTTGAATAGTTTGCGCGAGATACACTTTCAAAGTTGAAAAAAGTGTATCCCTCCCCTCGGATATTCTTATCTGGAAGCTATATATCATTGGTCCACCACCTATCTCTGTTGTTTGACACTGGATGATTGGAGAGATGATTAACTATAACCGTGATTGGGTTTTATAATTCCATTAATCGTTTAACTGTAGTGAATATGGCATAGGAGTATGGTTACCAGATGATAAAATCAAAGGCCAAGAATAAGGCCTAATTCTCATGGAGGTCCCTTCCCCTCTAATTTCTAAACTATGGGGTTGAAAAAATATATATGATGTACATGACCATGAAATCTAACACCGAAATTTAGTTTAAACGGTTTCTGGTGTGTAGTTTTTTTAGGTCATAAACGGTGAACCATTATTTTTTCATATTAAAGATGAAGTCGGTGCCTTAGTAAATATTAAATATTTTATTTTATGTAACTTGCTGCTGCGGAACCATCCACGGGCGACACCGACTCGCGCTTGGCCAATTTTTTACCTTATCATTGCCAGACATCTTCATGTTGAAGTTTGGGGTTCATAATGGTACATAGTTTACAATTTCGTGTTTAAATTTTTGGTCACTGTTTAAATTCACGATTGAACTATTCCTGCATTGGCAGACTTGCCATATTATTTACATTGTTGCGCTTAATCAACCGATCCCTTTGTTTCAAGTAGGTTTAAATATTATATTGAATACAAGTTACCTATTTCATGTGAATGCAAATGTTGATAGTTTCGGGCCATTTTAAAAGATTTGTAGTAGGTACCTATCCCACCAAAAACATTCTGTAAAAAACTATCCAAGTCGCGATGGAGCTGCTGGTTTATCTCTGAAAAGTTATGAAATCTAGACAAAGGCGTGCCAATTCTAAGGTTCCTTACTGCGATGAATGGTTAATGTTGTGTGAACCTACTTGTGATTTAAAGTACATTTCCCAAATATGAGACAAATCTATTGATACAAAAATCAAATAGTTTTAAACCATAAAAATTGAGTAAAACACTACGATTGATCAAAAATACAGGTGAGTCTCCTGACCGTCCTGTGCACTTATAAAGATGGCACCCTTAATATTTTCCTAATTAAGATGATAATTTAGAAAACCTATTAATTCATTCTTGCATTACTAAAACTTCTACTTATATTTAAAAAAAAACTATTAATTCATAGTTGTATGTTTTATTGAAAATAGTCTCTCATTATACAATAATATTAAACCAAAAATATAGGATACATTTGCCTTATATTATAATTAGCAAACATTAATGAAAATATTTTTATACATGCATCTTTTACATATTATGTATTTCAGGTAATGCTTTTTAATTTATATAAGTTATCCCCTTTACCTCCAATAATGGTCTAGCTAGATATTAAAAAATAAGTATCTGCAAGCAATTGGCAGTGATCTATTATTTATTAAACTTTATTATAGGCATACAAGTACCTATGTAGATATAAACTGTTATTGCTTCTTTTAACTACCTACTTGTGTAAAACATCATATAAGCTACGTATTATAGTATGGTTTTACAATAGGCTTGATGAATATTTATTAATAACATGCATTATATAATTTGTGAGAGACATTACGAATACTACCAATTACCAAAACGTACATAGATAAGATCAAAAGCATTCATCAGGGTAGCTACAGTTTAGATAAACAATCTTACTTAAAAAGTGTCCGCGGTAAAATTCTGTCCATTGCGTCAGGGCAGAATTTTCATTCAAAACACGTCGCTCACATGTCGCATATTAGTATGCTCATGCGTTGGCTCGTGCTTTTGATTTTGTACACTTTTAATGACGCGATAAGGTCCAAATTTTAATGAATAAATTTATGTCATTAATATAACAATAAGTCAACGTATGCGTCAAGCGGCTCGGACATTTCCTGGTTGATAGTTCTTCGTGATGGTGCATCTAGTTAATTGATTGTTTATCTAAGGGGTAGGTACAGTTATTTTATTAATATAGCAAAGTCATGCATCTAAATAAATATGACAATATAAACATTATATAGCTTTAATAAGAATAATCGATTAATTTCTAGAACAGGTCATTAATTAACCCTTTGACCGCCAATGACGCCTTAAGGTGCCAGACACAATTGATTATCTATTGTGTTTGGAATCCCCTTTGTTCATTGGTAAAATAAAAATTATTAATGACCTGTTTTATGATAATTTTGTACCTAGTAAAACTACGAGTATGAGAGACCGGACCTCTGTTGTCTCAGTAACGGGCGCAGGGTAGTGTTGATGGTAAGTAGGTAATGACAGGTACTGTTATGAATTTCTCCAACACATCTGTCATAGTCAGGCGTATCACTTACCACCAGGTGAGCAAACTGACTGTCCAACTATGAAATAATAATAATAAATATACCTATAGTAAAGCGTCGGTGGCTCATTGGTGTGGACTTTTGCCACCAATCTGGAGGGTGCAGGTTCAAATACTGCCACGTACAAATGTCTTTTAAATTTTCGATATAATAGGAAAACATTTATCGACGCTCTTATAGAGAAGGAATACACCGTAAACAAACCTGCGCACGCCTATGAAGAAATGAAAAGATATATGTTATCGTAATACTCGTAGCTGTAAGCTTTGATCAAATTGCAATACGTGCTGAAATGTTTGTATTTAAAGAATCGAGATTGAATGTATTTCAAATACTCAATTCACGTCATTTCAGTACCATTATAATTATAAACTAAAACCCATTTCTTAAATTGTAACCAATANATCTCGCCTGCTTTTAAATTTATCGTTGGTTTTAAAACTACTATAAAATTCCTGAGTATAAAATATACCTAGATTTTAGGTAGTTAATTGTTTAAAATTTTGTTGCTGTATCGTATTTTATCTAACTAATACGTCATCCACGTAATATTTACACATGTGGTGCTAGGTAATCGTATTTGGAACCTGTCCAAATAGTACTATAGTTTCAACAAGTCTCTTGATCACAACACGTTATTTTTCCACCATCACGTGTTTTCTTATCGTAGGCATTATACCTTAAGCACGATGCGTAGTATGTATGAATTTTTCCTTAGCTTGACCATAAACACATTTACGGTAATTTTTATTTGGAATCTTTGGGTTCTTGTTTTTGCGCCAATCCTGCATTTTTACGGCTTCAATAATTATTTTTTTATAGAAAACCGAAATGCAGTAATGACATTCCTCATAATAAGTAAGCCAAATGAAAGCATAGGTACTTCAAATTATTACGAAAGTAAAATTACTACCGACGCTCGATGATTCGCTGGAGATAATTGTCCCCACAAACAGAAGATTTTTATTGTTTTTCCATGATACTCTTCGAGATGATAAGCACAATCTGATGGTATATGAAGTGCATTATTTCATCTCGAAAGATGAATAAACAGCTTACAAAATATTATCTAAATATAAAATATTAAATGCATTCGGCGTTCGTACCTACATAATATTTATGTTATGACTGTAATAAGTGATCTACTATTGACAACCTATCCGGTGTAATGGTTGAGACGTCCGTCGGCTACTCACCAGGGTTCCGGGTTCGATTCTCTGGCAGTACAATCATTTGTTTGCATGTACATGACTTTTTGTACGGGTCTGAGTGTTTTCTATGTGTAACATGATACTCGTATGTATTTACAAAAAAAATTGTATGTTTATCAGTTGTTTAGTACCCGTAATACAAGCTTCACACTTATCTTGAGACAAGATGGCGTTGTGTGAAGGTCAATGGATATGTGTGGATATTATAATTTTCCCCAATGAATGAAAAACTTCGTTTCAAACGCATTCGTCACCAACTATAGCGCAGGATTTAATTGGCGCGTACCGTTACTAACGAGGTCTCCAACCCTCTAAAGGGGGCGATAAGCACGTGACTAAATGTCCCATATTCAAATGTATTTAGTTAATTACTGTTTTCCGTTGACGATGGCTTGTGATTTATAAATATTCCACTTATTTTCATGTCTGCCAGTAGTGGTGAAACAAGGATGTAAATACAGTGCTAAACAACACGCAATATATACCTACTTGTTTGTGGGTATTTTAGCAGCAGAATAGTGGGAAAAATAAACATAACACAACTGTATTACATTTTTAAATTGATCATAATGGATTCCTCATCATCATCATCATCAGCTCATTAAACGTCCCCACCGAGGGGCACGAGCCTACCCGTATAGGGTGATTAGGCCTTAGTCGTCCACGCGGGCCCAGTGGATTGGACGACTTCACACACAACTTCGAATCTCTTCGCAGGCGTGCATGAAGGTTTCCTCACGATGTTTTCCTTCACCGTAAGAGCGTCGGATAACGTACATATATTTTCGAAAATACATTGGTACATTTCGGGATTTGAACCTCAGCCCTCCCGGTAGGAAGGCGACAGTCCACAATACTGAGCCACCGACGCTCTTCATAATGGATTAATTGGTTAAAATACTTATATACCTATATATAGTTGCAAACTGTTTAGGCATTCTATTTAAATAAATACAGTTTTTGTAGGCAATCCACCTAACTGCGCATGCAGATAGTCGGCAACAGTTTTCGATTAGTCAGAATTTACGCAATGAGAAGATATCTCACTATTTAAACATCACACATGTTTTAGTAAACGCATATTATGGGTACTAGGAAAACAGGGTTATCACGCATCCGGATAAAGCCGGACATATGGTTGGTTGTAATGGTAATAGTTTATGATTACCTGTCCGACCAAAATTAATCCATTGCCAATGAGGAACACCCACCTATATCCAAGAGTGAATTCATAAATAATGAAATCCTTTATACGGGTAATAGAAGAAAGTATTTTAAGTTGAATGAACGTGATAACGATTATATAAAATTGGATTTAACCAAGTCAAAATTAAAAAGTATATTCAGTTTAGAATAACCTTAAAGAGCATTTTTGAATGTCAAATGAAGCTAACACTGGTTCAGATTGCAGTATTCTTAGGTACAAATAACATAATATGCTACCGAAATTAATATTGTGATTCTATAACGGGGGGCAGTCACTTGCCATTACCGCCATCTCTTAAAACAGCTCGTTTGTCCCCCTATCCTATAAAATAAAATCTATAACACCACTAAAACTCAGCCAACGGGGCGTAGCCCGAAGCAGCATTATTCAAATTAATAAACGCTAATGAGCAGTGTTTAAGGGCAGTGGAATAGTTTCACCCGCATGGTGAAAGTATTTGTTGTAGGCGAGCTCACGTCATCGGCAAACACCGCCGCGCCGCAGACGTGCATTATAGCTCTATTCTTCTAGGAATTTATTATGAGTAATGTGTGCAGTAAATAAAATTGACGTAAATGCAGTATCAGTTTTAATTTATGTATCGAGCGACGTCCGCTTTGACTTAGGATTGCTCATTCCACTAAGAATTCGTCTCGATGTTTCGGTTAATTTTTGAATTACTTAGTGTCCTTTTGCTATATAGTTTAAAGTTAGGCACATGATTACATGCAGTTATTGTGATTACATGTTATCCTATGCCAGCAACTTATCAATAACGTTTACCTTTGTTTATTTTTAGATAGGATATTGCAAAGTGACGGCCAGTCAAATAATATTACAATAAGCTGTCTTTTATAAATGTCAGCATAATAACAACCATTAATAGTAGGTAACAACGACGTCACTTTATAGGCTATCCACCATTGATATAAATATTTATCTGAATGGTATCCACTAACACACCTTTATAAACTTGTTTTATATTTTAAATTCTGTTAAAATATGTAGGTTATAGTAATTCACACATCTCTTCGTTCTTACTAACCTTCACCACGGTCACTGGAAACTGGTACCTTACCAGAAGCGAAATGAATATAATATTGTAAACATGGAAGTTTAAAAATATACGGTAGGGCTGCCATTAATACATTAAATGTGTTCCCAAAATGACAGCTTCTTTCTATGATATTATAATTTTGACAAAGATTTTTTTTGTATACTGACTGATCAGTATTTAAACTAAAATATGTAATCGAATTCTTCATTTACCTATGATAAGTAATTTCTGGATTGCTTTCCTTTGGTTTGATTTTACTTAACAGTCTATAGCTTTGTTGACATGCGCGCCAAATGTCTTAATATTTTGTTGTTTTCTATACAAAAACTGGCCGGATATTGACACTCTTTGGATGTTGGCGAGACTCCGTCCATATTTTTTATACGTCCATGATTGAAATTAGTTTTACATATACAAATGTGAAGAATGTTCAGGCTATGTCTTCGCTCATGATAAGCATCGCTAATGTTTTGTAACCGTGTAAACATCTCTGATTTTGTAACCATATAAACATTCTAATTGCAGGTGGTGAGGGACGCGCCGTGGGAGTACGACGAGGAGTTCCTTGAGAAGCACAAGATAGACTTCGTGGCGCACGACGACATCCCGTACACGACGGAGGACTGCGAGGACACCTACGCCATGATCAAGGCGAAGGACATGTTCGTCGCCACGCAGAGGACAGAGGGTGGGTACTTGGTATTTGACGTTTAGGTCCTTACAGAACATTTAGGAATGCCAAATGAAGCTACCACTATTTCGGACGGTAGTTTTCTACTGAGAAGAATCCAGCAAGAAACTCAGTAGTGATAAAAAAAAAAGTTTTTTATAGAATCCTATTATTTGTTATCAAAATAATTATATAAACAAAATTATATTCAAACTTTTTCATATTAAGTATTATTAAAAATATAATTATCTTCAAATGATAATTAAGTATTATTATTCATATCTATCGATATTTGGAAATCTTATATATCGTAGGTAGGCAAACGAGCCGCAAAGTGTGTTGCTTTAAAAAGGGAAAAGGAAAATATAGGGAGAGGGAAAATATAAAGCAAAGAAATAACGCAATATTCTGCGTAAAACAGGCGTGTGTTTTCAGTGGGGCCGTAGTATTACTCCGGTCGCGTTGGTCTATTCGTGTCGAAGCATGGCTCTGCAACGCTTTATTTATTTATATTTATTATTTATTATCGTTGTCAATGCGAGGAGATTCCTGCTTTGATACTGTTAAAAATGAGGGAGAGAAACACAAAAAAACCGAGGGCTTTCTTACCCCCGCGCAAATAGTGTAATATCCAAAGCAGACTAGCCCATACCTTCAAAAAATTTCATCTAACATTCTCGCTTTACTTTACCGTTAACAATACGTGACAGTGCTGCTGCCACTGCTAGACTTGAGTCTCCATGAGAAAGGCTTAAATGGGTTTAGTCATTTCCACGTTTGGCGAATCAGTTGAAGATAGCAATACTATCTGTAAAAGATTAAGTTGAATCAGAGAGCACTGCCACCCCTTCTTAGCTAAAGGTTTAGATTTTTGTATACAAAATGATATTATTGATATTTCAATAGAAGAGGAAGATTAAAAAATTTAAGACAAAAAGGTTTTATGCAGCTATGTGTGGAGTTTTTTGTACAGATTTACCGATAGCTATAGCTGTTGTATAGTGAATTCTAAACGTATTATTTAAATGCTTGATGTGACCTTCTTTATAGAGAACATGGCCACATGACGTTTCCTATCAGCCATGTTAGCTACATGGCTGATAGGAGCAGCAATATCCGACTGCGTTATCAGGCGGATATTGCTGCTTCTTTTGTGCTCATTTTAAAAATAATATTGTGGAGTAGCTGTTCTCCGGGGTATAACCCGCGTTATAAGATATTCTCCCGCAGTAAAACATAACCCTAAATCGCTTCGTTATGTCAGGCGATGCGTGGCCGGGGCGCGGTAAAACATTGCTTTACTTAAAAATAACAAGTATGTAATATATAATAATAATTAATATATATATATATATATATATAATATATATATAATTACATCATATAAAAGTCCCGTCCAAATTCATCCAGCCGTATCAGAGAGCACCTTTATGCATATGCATATATACACCTTTTGGTGTATATATTCATATGCATAAAGAAAAAATTGTTATTTCAATATTACAAACACAATTCAATATATATATATATGTGATAAATACGTTAGATGAGGCTTGTATTTTTATGATGTAATCGACCTTACATATGATGTCAGGTGTTAAAAACAATTAACCATGTACCTATGACAGGTATTTAAATACCTATCAAAGTCTCTCATAAACTGCATAATTAGTTGTCGTATCTTGCTGAGATTCACGTTGTTTTGATGAGGATATAAACTTAATTTTTAAATTTAAAATACGTTTCGTATTTATATGATGATTCCAATACATATAAGTTTATTTTTATGTTATTTATGTCTTAACCAAGTATTTGATTATTGAAATTTGGAAAATATTGCCAACGATGGACTAACGTGAATGCAAACTTCCTTAGTTCTGCTATACTATAGACCGAAAAATAAATCTACTCCTAGAATTATTAACTAATATAAACCCCTCTTTCCGCGGCAAGAAGCGGCTTAAAGACAACTTTTAGCAGGGAATGTGTAGCAGCGCTTTAAACCTAACCTTGGTACTGCTATCTCCAAACCGCCTGCATAGCGTGGAGTTATGTCAAAACCATTCGCCATCGGTGAGAACCTAAGTGTTCTTCTTAGATTAGTGAGCGGACTCTCGCGGGCTGTTAAAATTTAATAAAAAAAGGACCCTACTTTTTAGAGTATCTTATTACATCACCGTCGTCATCAGCCTATAATGTGCCAGAGCACATCATCTTACTACATATAATCTTGTTTACAACTTGACGAACCATCTGGTTTCTGGTTGGTAATGGTTGAGATGTTGACTAATACACCAAGGGTTCCAGGTTCGATCCCCGGGCAGTAGAAATATTTGTGTGCATGAACATGGCTGTTTGTAATGGTCTGGGTGTTTCTATGCATAATATGTATGTAATAATATAAAAAATACGTAAGTATGTGTATCCGTTGTTTAGAACCCATATTACAGGCTAGTCCTTAGTTTGGGGCTAGATGGCGCTATGTGAATAATTATAAATATCCACTCACATTCACACAGTCCTTAATAACATTTACCTTTAATATGGATAGTAAATAACGGATAAACATAGTTATTTACTTTTTTCCTAAATACATACATATTATACATACAAACCATCCAGACCAATACAGAATGTCAGTGGATATTTATTATTATAATTATTTATTAATTTAAATTAATCATTTTCAGGTGTGTCAACGTCAGATATCGTGGCGCGGATAGTACGCGACTACGACATCTACGTGCGACGGAACCTCGCTCGCGGCTACTCCGCGAAGGAGCTCAACGTCTCCTTCCTCAACGAGAAGAAGTTCCGATTACAGAACAAGATGGACGAGCTCAAGGACAAAGGCAAGAAGGTATGGGGCTAGTCTGCTTTGGATATTACACTTGTTGCGCGGGGGTAAGAAACCCCACATCTAGTATAAAAAGTGAGGTTGGATAATTCATTCATTATGAAATAGTGGTTGTAATTTATAGATTTTTGTTCTTGTATAGAAATGATGATTTTTAATATGGATTTTGCCGAGATGTTAAGTGAGAATTTTAATGGCCATGTTTACCGGGGGATTGGTTCAAAGTGAATAATAATAAAATCCTCATGTGATAAGAGATTTTTTATTTAATAAATCACGGTGTCTTTTCTGTTCATTAAAATTTAACTCGGTAGGTCCGAGTATTTCATTCTTTAAACTGTATGAAAGTATATAAATAAATCTACCTCTAATTGAACGTCTGTTGTTGTGGTTTAGAGATTATACATTAATAAAAATAGTTTTCCTTTTATAATTTCGTTTACCTTTTGATTTAAGTAGTGCAACGTGCAAAAACCAAATCGAAGGGGGTAGGGAAGTATGGTTTAAAAATATTTGGATAACTATACAGATTCATTTGTAATATGATAATAATTCCTGAACAATGTTGATAAGTCGTTGAGAAAATTTACAACTAAAAGTCGTCGATGTGTAGGTAAATTAAGTCTCTTATCAGTATTTTCGGTGGATATGCTATTTTATAACGCTATTGCGTAAGCATGTAATGCCTTAATAACATTTGACGCTTTGTTTGATTTGGGATTTTTGATTTGTTGAGCATAAGCTCTGAAAACATTTACATTATTTGTCAAGTGAAAAGCAAAGTTATCATCTTTCCACTGATTACATTTGGAATCATCTATTTTGTCATTTATTACCTATATTATTAACACTTTAACCGTCACAGTTGCATATATTAATATACATCATTTATATTCTATTGTATGGAATGCCGGCGGTTAATAGGAAAGAATGAAAAGTAGGACATGCATTGTAAATTATTACAAAGTTTTCCAAATTGTATTAGATTGATTACGATCGTGTTTATCATCCTTTTTTTGAGATGTTTCATTTTCATAAATAAAAGCAGTATACCTAGTCATATTTAAAAGTATTTTTATATATTAGGTTATATGTTTATATGATAACAATATAATTGTAATTTAATGACAATTACAGTAATTATTTTTATGTGACTGCAAAATATTTTCTGAGTAAATATTACTATTTTATTATTATTATTTGGGTTATGAGGGCTATTCAGGCTTACACAGACGTGTAGTCACTTCGACCTAGAAGATCTTTTGTGACTCGCTCCTCTCTTAGAGTTCATCTAAAAGTTGGGCACTTTTTAGGAAGTTTAGGATCCTGCCCAACTTTATAGATTTGATGTCACTTGGGCATAGATAATAATTACCCAATTTGTTGAATAATTTAACAATGTATATTGTCGTGTTATATTCGTATTTTTGTTTATTCAAAATTTTAATTTCAAGTCAAAATCGATATCCATTTCTTCAACAACGACTTAACAACGTAAACGTAGAAACACAAAAAAGTCCCAACAATTATAAAAAATAAATAGTCAATTGACATGTGATGTGTATGTGTGTCAGGTGATGACGAACATAGGGGAGAAGCGCGTGGACATACTGAGCAAGTGGGAGGAGAAGTCCCGCGAGCTGATCGACGCGTTCCTGCTGCTGTTCGGTCCGGACGGGCGGCTGTCGAGCATCTGGCACGAGTCGAAGGGGCGGCTGATGCAGGCGCTCAGCCAGCCGCCGTCGCCGCGCGCCTCGCCGCCCCCCAGCCCGCAACACACACACTCGCCCTCAAGGTACACACACACACACACACACACAAACATCAACACACACACACAAACATCAACACACACACACAAACATCAACACACACACACAAACATCAACACACACACACACAAACATCAACACACACACACACACAAACATCAACACACACACACACACAAACATCAACACACACACACAACATCAACACACAACACATACACACACACACACACACAAACATCAACACACACACACACAAACATCAACACACACACACACACACACACACAAACATCAAACACACACAACACACACACAAACATCAACACACACACACACACACACACAAACATCAACACACACACACACACACACACAAACATCAACACACACACACACACACACACACCTTACACTACTCATTGCCTTCTTGAAAAATAACAACATTGCCCAGTATAGATTAAAATCATAACCATTTAATTTGTGTTTATTTATGATTTCGTCTAGAATCCATCGTGTCGATCTAACATAGTGTCGACGCTTAGCGTGTTAGGGTTAAAAAAATTGACCGCCGGCACTGAATGGGTTATACTACTCACCTTTTGACCGCAAACGTCGTCTATACATGACGAGCACTTGCATGCCCAAAACGCCAACGACATCTATGCATGACATGAACGGGCTCTTTTTTGCTCTCAATGTCATGGTGAGGCGTATCACTTACCATCAGGTGAGCATCCTGATCATAATTATCATAACATTTACAAAAAAATACCGGTCAATGAGTTTCATTTGTATCACCAATAAAAGTGTAGGAAAGACATGCTTCGGCACGAATGGGCCAGTTCTATCGAAGTGATACCACCTTTTACGTTCTGTTTCTTCGAGTGCCATCAGGTGACCCACCTAAATGTGTGAATTTATATAAATTGTTATAATTAAAAGCTTTGACTCAAAATACAGATTTTCCATAATTTTGACCCCTTATTCAAATAATAACAACTGTTTAAGTCTTAATTCATTATATGTTATTGCAGAGAGTCGGAATCACCGCCGCCGCCAAAATCGCGTCGCTACGAGACGCTATGGGAACCGCATGCAGGTAACTGGGTAATTATGCAATGCTTGTACTTGCTACACATAAACACAATCATTTGTCTTTGGTTATACTTAAATGTCATTTATATTTGGCTAACACTTTCCACCACATATGGCTTAACTGTGAAATCGCTTACCATTTGGGAAAAAAATCGGAACGGAGTCTTAAAAAGAGCGATTTCTCATAAAATTGTTGATTTCTAACTCGTATTAAAATGCCACAAACAATTATTACTTCATTAATTCTGGTTTCCTTGCGGAACAAAATTGAACAAAGGGTCGGCAACGCATGGCCGGCTGATTCACTTCACTGCAAATTACACGTTTTGTCAATAGGCGTCATCCATTAATTACCTCGCACAAATTTCACGTTTATTTGTCAGACCCCCTCCCCCAACCCTTCCATGTCACAGCTGATCACGTTTGTGAGACCCCCCTCTGTGGGGTCACATTGTATACATGATGTAAGCATAAGCTAAGGCTTGTAACATATTTTTAAATGTGACGTTACAATATTTGAGACCCCTCCCTCCCCTTGTCACACTTTATTTACCCCCTCGCTCCCCCTTTATGTATGATGTAATTTATGGATGGTCCCGTATCATAAAAAAAGTTGCATCCCTATAAACTGGAGACAACTGATTTTAATAATGCACTGCTAATGCCGCACCCTCTAGCATTCTCTCTTTGTAATCAATAGCACCCAGGACTAATTTTTATTGTAGTAGTGTGATTACCTTTTTGCAAGCTTAGAACTTTTGAATTTTGAAAGTATTTATAGTTGTTATGGACACGATGCTACAGTGTAACTATTATTATGTATATAATTTGATGTCGTATTTAGATATTGTAATTGTTAATAGTTCTTATTTGTATCATTTATAAGAAACTACTAAATGTGCTCACTAGTACTTAGCTGTGCTTTTCTATTAAAATATTATGGACTATAAGTTTTTAATCTTTTTTTTATAAAATATTGAATTACTATGCTTAAAATAAAATGATAAAGTCGATGTTTCATAATGTTTGCATATTTGCATGTTTTTGCAGTGTGGGAATGCGTAGGTATAACTTACATGATATAGCATGCACTTCAAATGTGTTTTATGATATTAAAGCAAGTGCAATAGTTACTGGTAGGCCGAACGTCCGAGAATGAACAAAACCATAATATAGTTGCCACTTAAATTCAAATCTCGAGACAGCAAGAAGCAATTTTATAATGATTTGGCAAGCTGCCCATTTGATGGCAAATTAGAAACTTATTGGGTAACCTTATCTAATCAAAAGTCAAGACAAAACTCACTACAAGACAGGCTTAGATAAACAGTAAACTTACTAGGTGCACAATCTCACTCAGTGTCCGCGGGAAAAGTTTGCCCATTCGTCAGTTGGGCAGATTTTTTATTCATAATCTCGTTGGTCGCTACATGTCATAGTAATAAATAAAAAAAATATCCACTGACATGCACACAGCGCCAAGTTAAGCGTTAAGCCTGTATTTTGGGTACTAAACAACGGATAAACATACATATATACATTTTTTTTTGTAAATACATACATATTATACATAGAAAACACCCAGACCATTACAAACATACATGTTCATGCCCACAAATGTTTGTACTGCCCGGTGTTGCGGCCGACCTCTCAACCGCGTCACCAAATGGGTCGTCTAAGTAGTGACAGTAGTATGCTCGTGCTTTTTCTTTTTTACTCTTTCTATGAAATCTGAATGAATGATTTTATGTTCTTTAATGTTACAATAACTATATGCCTGTGTCATGGACATTTTTGGTTTACGTTTATTTGTGATTGTGCATCTAGTTAATTGTTGATCTAAAAAGTCAGGTCATCCTTTTGAAGTCTTGACGATTGTACCGTTACTCACTACGAGGGCTCAATACAGCTTGGTGTTAAAGGCTTAAACTTATAACCACAAAAGATTACCCTTTAATTAATAAAATACTGTTTTACCAGTTCATAATAAATTGACGGACGATAGATCTAAAAATAAATAACATTAATTATAGGCTAAAATGGATAATCCATCAACAATACTGTGTTCCTCATAACTTAATATTTTCTAAGTGCCCTACTGAATGAGCTAAAAGTGAGATGGCATTGTGACGTTGATATGATGATGGTATGTTGATAGATGCATCGAGCTCTGAGCGCACTGGGGACTCGGAAGCGGCCGCACAGCGCCAGCTGACCGACGACGGCTCCGACAGCGACGACGACTACCAAGACACCAGCCCCTATCTTTGAACACTCTCTAACTAGTGTTTAGTGGATATTAATTATGAACTATCTACATAGTATTTTTATACAATGTATATCGTCCATTCTTAACATCGAAAGCTCACAAATGCTGTGTGTACAAGCCAAAGGCCTTGACAGCGCTGAGCTATATTATTGTATGTAGTTTCACTTCAAAATTATGTTTGAGTGCTGACTGAGTACAATTGAGTGAATGTATTTAATCCTATTAGTTTTATTTATAATGCATTATTTATGTTATTAAGTTAGTACCATTGTCTGTGAAATTAAAGTTTTGCAGAATGTCTGCATTTTGTTAGCACCATGTTATACCACAATGTAAGATATTAGGTGCAGATAAACTGTTGCATAGATATTATTTCTATAATACATTTTGACAGTTGATTAAAATGGTGCTTATTATTTACAAGATCATGTGTTTTCCTTGTTCCTTTTCCACATAAATATACACAAACAAATGGGGCATTGATGTCTAAAAGCATAAAGAGTATAAGATACAAATTTTATAAATATAAATCATCATACTTTTAACTTTAACTTAAAAATGGGAACTCCTTCCAACCCCTTTTGATGTAGTGAGAAAGAAAGTAAAAAATATTTTTTTAAGCAAGACTCATTTTATACACCATACTTAACGCATTGCTGTAAATTATACAGTACAATTTATTAAAATAACATTACTGCAAACATGCATCACAAAATAACAATCATTGTTCAAAGTTACTCAGCACAACTATGTTTCGGCTGGGTTTTTTTTTATTAAGATCTGTAATCCTCTATAATAATATGATTACACAATATGATTATTAATAATAAAAATGATAGTTGTATTCACATTTAGAACCCATAGTACCATTATGATATTTACTAAACCAGAGCACAACGAGGCCAAAGTCAAGTGTCCATGACTACAGGGGAAATTTGAGGAATAATTTATTTACCCAAAATTAATTTCCAGCGTATTGGCAAGCATGGCATAAGACGCGCTTCGGCCTGATGGACCGACGAATTACGAAGGGTCGCAGGTGGAGTCTGGATGAGAAAGGCGGAGGACTGGAAGATAGGGATAACGCAAAATAATGGAGACCTATGTCCAGCAGTGACTGCGAAAGGTTGAAGAGAATTGCCGGTTGATAATAAATATAATACTATTATTTCGTGAATTATATTATTTGTTAATCAAATTCATTAAAAGCAGCACCTTCTAGGAAATCATACCCAACTGAGAGTTTCTTAATTGATATAAAGCTATGATGCATTTGATTACTGAAGTAGTTGATTTTATTACCCTCTTATTTTTTAGGTTGTTTCTTTTAGAAAGCAGAACCTCTTGGTTATGTATGAAGTCCTAGTAGTTCCTAGTTCCAACCATGATGCATACTGAATGAGTACATTCGGACATAATGCATACTACAAAAAAAATATTACTATTGAAAGGGAACACTATGCACGAACATTCATGTGAAGGAAATTACTGCATATCGACTACAAAGTTAGTATTGTAATAGTACAATGAGTCTTAAGACCGCATATGGATTCAGTAGAGTTAATATTGTAATGGTACAATGAGATCCTAAATGTGAATAGAATCATTAATGGTAAATACCAATGATGCAATGTTGTATCACTTTTACTATGAATGGTACATGTGAAACTAGGCACTTCATACAAGGGGTTGTCCATTAATCACGTGAGGCTTGAAAGGGGGGGGTTTGATAAAAATCACGAAAATAACACAAGAGGGGGGGGGAGTAAGATATCTCGTGTATTTATTTTTTCGTCAAACGCGCGATTTTTAAACAAACAAGCGGCACGGCGTGTAGTGTTACCTAGACTCGCCAATAGCCAACTAGTACAATACATGTTTTTCCTATGATTACACTCTTCGTTTATTATTATTGTTATAGCAATAAAAAAAACTGGCAACCTGGTGTAGACATTTTTATTTATGGTCCTTAATTTCAGAATAAAATAAGATTATAGTTTATACCTGTATATAAATATAATATTCAGAAAATTTTAAGATTCTTTGTAGGTACTAAAAATACACGTGATGTTGAGAAGGGGGAGGGGGGGTGGTCTTATACCTCACTATGTATAACCATGGGGAGGGGGGGGCTTAAAAAATGCTAAAAAAGATCACGTGATTAATGGACGGCCCCCAACTATATTAATATTCACAGCTCACCAAAAAACGATGTAATAATAATAATAATTTTTATTTCAGTAAAAACCATACCTATTGACAATGTAGATGTTTAAGCAAATGGTGCCTGTGGTTGGAGACTGTGCTCTTCCATAGCTAAACAGAATCTAACTTACAGTCAAAATCAAGCAACAAAATTATAATTATAAACACCTGCCATACATATTGCTACCTTTACTCTATATTTATGACATGTTACTTGTGCAGTAGGTATTACAAATATTTCAAAATTAATTTCATAAATTTGTTCTTCAAAAATAACAGCTTGTTTTACTCTTTTCATTATTGATTTCAAATAGGTAATCAAAAGCTTAAAAGTAGGTAATGCATATAATTGTAAACTAAAAATCTGATTGTTGTAAAAAAATTTGCACTTGATCCTTATTATTATATGGTTGCGAAAAGTTATAAATGCAGAGAATCACATTAAGTTCATGTTGATTAAGCAAGTTAGTATCATAGTTCTGTTTTTTCCCCACGCTCACCCTTGTTACTGTTCTTCTGGAGGACTTCATATAAGCATGAATCATCAGTGCCTCTTAAAGCATGCTTGGTACAAAGATGTGTTTTTAACTCAATATCACCTTGATGATTCCAGTACCAATCTTCCACAGCTCCTTCATTATCTTCCAAAAGACTTTCACATTGTGATTTCATGTGAGTAATTTCAGCTGAAGGTTTATCCCACAATTCAAATGGAATCCCTAGGTCCACTTTGACACCCTTATCTACTAAGCCATGTAAAGTTTTGAAAGTTTGACTCATTCCTTTAGCGAATCGAGTGCTATCTTCACGTTCTTTGTGTATATTGTATTCCAGAATTCGATCGCAAACACCTTCCAGAGACTCTATAAGCCTTAATTCAGATTTTTGGTACTTCATTTTTTTCTTTGGCTGTACATCGTCCAATGAATATCCAATTTCAATGACATCGTGCACTTTACCGGTTTCCTCAAGCCTAGTTTGTAGTTCTGTAGCTAAAATTTTGCAGACTTCGCATCTATTTGCATATTTCACCCCGACATCTTCTTCCGATTTTACTTCAGTATCACTGGCACCAAAACAGTAGGTAATCAATAATAAGAACATGCACAGTATTTTGTAATGCATTTTCACACCCAAATTTTTTCGTACCGTATATATCGTAACGTTTTAGCGTTTACAGATCAGCGAGTGAACTACCACCAAACCAAACCAACATTTGCTGAGACAAGGCCCGATGATTTTAATAAGTAACTGGAAGACACGTTATTACAAAAAAACATTAAATACAGAATACCATTTTGCCATTTGTTATTGGTGGTCTGTCAAATTGACAATTGACATGACATCTTTTTTAAGTCGCCAAATTTGGCTAGCAAAAGGTACTGTCCCTCATACAGCCAGTTTATTCGTTCCATTAAGAACGGGTTAAAAACAAAGAATCCTGGCCCACCTATAGGTTTTTTTTATTTGTGATGAACATGACGATGATTCATGATATATGAATTCCCACTCTTCCCCTATAAGTTTTAATAAAGATGTAAGCCTGCACTCGTAAAGACTGCGTATGGATTTTTTAGAGTCCTACATCTTTACTCAAATCTATCATCATCACTCATCAAATAAAAATAACTTACTTATGATGAGGCAGTATTATTATGACCTTAGTTATTATTCTATGGGAAAAATGGAATGAAAAATAATATAAAAAAACATTTCGATTAGAATGTCACTGTCAGTAGACATGTGCAAAATTGTTACTTCTCAGTCACCGTGACAGTCGTGACAGTGACTCAAAAGTAACGTCAAAAAATAATCGTTACTTTGTCACGCCAGTCACAGCGGTCACTCTCGGCACAATAAATTTCCTAGGTTACAAATTCCGTTCCTTTCAGTATGGAAGTTATTGTCACTCTGATCTCGATACACGATTCAAAAGGTCGTCATTAGCAATTGTTTGCTTTTTGGTACTATGCAAGAAACAGAGCATAAGTTAATTCGTTCATACTTTTACAGGCTTATGTCTGCCGTATTTAATTTTAAAATTACTAAAATATTAAATAAACGCGCGAGCCAGCTAGACGACGTCACAACGTGACTGACGTGACTACTGTGATCGGTGCGCCGCATGGGGTAGGCGCGACTCGGCTAGACGACGTCACAACGTGACTGACGTGACTACTGTGATCGGCGCTCTGCGCGGGTAGGCGCGACTCGGCTAGACGACGTCACAACGTGACTGACGTGACTACTGTGATCGGCGCTCCGCGCGGGGTAGGTGCGACTCGGCTAGACGACGTCACAACGTGACTACTGTGATCAGCGCTCCGCACGGAACGACCAACGTTATTTAGGAACGTTGTTCCTCGGTGACAAATCACGGTGATCACTTTTGTTAGAGGATCACAGTGATTTTTTCACTGTGACGTTATTTATCACCCATCTCTAACTGTCAGTATTACACTAAAGTGTCATCGACCTTATTTATTGTTGTTCTTTTTAAATAAAATAATTTACGTTGTACACAAATGAGTTCAAAGATTTAAAAATATTTACTGACACGGATATCATTTGAACGGTTTTAGCAGTTAAAATTATATAACATCTTTACAAATGCTTACTCTCGTTTTTTTGTTCTCATTGTTTACTGCATCGATAGGTGAAGAAACTGTTAAATATGCAGCTGTTATTTTTCGACACGGTGATCGGACTCCAGTAGACACGTACCCCACGGACCCTTGGCGAAATGAGTCACTGTGGCCTGTGAAATTTGGAGAACTTACCAATATTGGTAAAAGACAACATTACGCTCTGGGAAAGTGGTTACGAAAGCGTTATTCGGTAAGCCATATTAAATTCTATTGAAATATATTCTGATTTTTTTTCCTAATTTACAATATTAAAAGTCCTTAACTTCTAAAATTTCGCTGCAATAGTAAATTCGACTCTTGTTATCTACATTCTATGGACGAGGGATTTGAATAATATGAAAATAAGTCATCTAAATAAGATACAAAATGTTATGTTATGAAACTTGAGACACCAAATAAGCACGAAAAATAGTGCATGTTATTATTATTTTCGCAAAATATTGATGAGTTATGTTGATTATGATCTAAGGTTTCACCTGGCAGTTGTTTAATTGGTTACCAGAGTAAGTCCTGACTGAAATTTTATGCACTTTTGTCCGACACTTTAATGGTGAAGGAAAACATTGTGAGGAAACCTGCATATGTCTACAAAGTGATACAAAGTTTGTGTGTTAAGTTAACCAATCCGCACTGAGCTCCTGTGAACAAATAAGGCCTATACACTCCATAAGGATAGACACATGACCCTGGGTGAAGATATATGATGAGCTGAGATGATTGTGCACAATAGAATATAAATCATTTGGTGTGAGGTGGTTGAAAAGTTGCACCATTTCTTTTCCCATGCTGTATGTACTAACATTTATACTTACCTGTAAATATTGTATATGTATGTACACAAAAAGTCATATAATTATGATAAATTGTTGTTTAATTCAGCCTTGATAGCACTTGAGTGAATGCCTAGTAATATTTATTTGTTGAGTATCTACCTTAGGTAAACAATAATCTATCTACACAATCTCACTCAAAAAGTGTCATTTTTGTGATTGTGCATTTAGTTAGTTTATAGTTTATCTCAGGCGTCTACTTACCTAAAAAATTCATTCTTGTCTATCAATGATATTTGTTGCTACATTAATTTCTTGCCTTTGTTTTCACTTACAGCATCTGTTATCAGACCAATTTGATCCTACAGAGATTTATGTCAGGTCCACAGATGTGGACCGCACTCTTATGTCAGCACAGGTCAACCTGGCAGGTGAGCCAAAAGTTATTGCATTAGATCTATTGGAATACTAAAGTGAATAAAGAAGCACAGGAAGATTTTGTTAGAGACAGGCTTTCTTAAGAAGTTTGATCTTTTTTTAGTTTTATTAACCGGCATTAATTTGTAATTATTGCACAAATTAGAGTTCCTTTTGTATAATGGGCTCATATAAACTTATTGATTATAGTAAAAATTGACCCTGTATTAACTATACATATTAACAAATATTTGTATAACAGTAATGACATCATATTACTTAATTGATATGATAACTGTGGCATGGAAGTTTCAAATGGGCAGATAATGCAACTATTATTGTAATATTTTTCTTTGCTCTTTTTGGGCAGATATTATGTGTAAACATTCATCTCTGGAGTGGTAGAAAACACTGTTCCCAATATCTTCTTCCTAAATTATAATGTTGCATACAATATAGTTATTACTGAGCACCTCTGCATTGCTGAATTAGCCTTTAAAAGTAACACAATGTCTTGTTGATTTGTTTATTTGGAACATGAATAGATGTGCTTCTTTTCAAGTTGAAATGGATTTACTAAATTCACCACAACTGACTGCTTAACGATTTGGCGAGCTCACACCACATAGTTTAATGACAAGATGACATGCAATATATTGTATAATTTTAATGTTATCTTTCTTGACAGTCAGTAACTAATTTTATTTTTTACCAGGATTATATCCACCAGTAAAAAAAATCTATATGGGATGAAGATTTGAAGTGGCAACCAATTCCAGTACATACTGTGCCGGAAAAAGAAGATGAAGTTCTTGCCATGAAGAAACCGTGTGTAGCTTTTAAAAAAGAATTGGAAAAATATATCAATTCAAAAGCTTACAAAGAAAGACTTAGTAAATACCAATCTTTGATGGAGTAAGTATCACCTTTTATGGATTTGATTTTGAAGTTTCTGACTCTAGCCATAAATTTAAAGAACAATTGTAGATTTAATTATTAGATTAAATGTAGATAAAATAGGGTTGTCCACATTGGTTGTACATTTCAATTTGAATGGCTTCGATTTAATCCTCAAATAATCCAAATCAGATAAAAAAAATGCATTCAAATTATTAATTTGCAGTTAAGAATGTTGTTTTCAGCTGGAATTTCTCCACAGCTTATTAGTTGCTCGTCAAAGGTCTAACAAAACTACAAATGCACCAATATTATTGGTTTCACGACTTTAGTTTACGATAATAAATGACGTCATATAACACATAACATAACATAACAGTATGCTTGCTATGTAATGAATTATGATTTTGAGAATCGGAACACTAACATTTTCTTCTTACATAAGCTGCATTAGGTATTTGAAAAAAAAATCTCATGTAGAGTACAAAGTATTGTGAATATAAACATATTTAAGTGTAATATGCTGGTTTTCCAGCTGAATGATACCTATCTTTATGTTTAAATATGTACTGCATATTTCAGGGCCTAAGCCTGGCTTACCTGCCCATAGGGAATTATAACATCTGAACTCTGGGGGATGGCAGGACTTGTGAATTCCCATCATGAGCCATATATTTCCATGGTCTGAATGTCTTATGTGTACAGTTCAAATATTAATTGGATTTGTATTGTTTACAGTTATCTGTCAGCATATACAGGCCGTAAAATAAAGACTTATTATGATATGATGATATATACAGTATTCTTTATATTGAAATTATATAACTTCACTTTACCTAAGTGGACTAACTCAGTATTCCCTGACAAAATGGCCGAGCCAGCTGGTTACAGGTAAGATGTTTCTGATGTATTTTTTAAAGTTGATTGATGATACTATATACTACAGATTATAATATAGATTAAATACTATAGATATATTCTTATAAAGATTTATACATACACACAATGGTTCATTGAGATCATATATGCTGTTTTTTTACTTGGGGAATTATTTTTATGGTTTCTAGTTTTGTATTAATTGTTTAAAACATATTGACAGTTATAATTTACAAACCATTACAATTAACCAAATTCAGTATGGAGAGGGCAAGTGCATCTATTGTCTACGTAAATTGGTAGTTTCCGTGATAGTCAAGTCATACCCTGCCTCGTTTTGCGGCGTAAACCAAGTCTTGTCTAATATTTTATTTTAAGTTTAAATTGACTAAAAGAGCAACAAATTGAGCTATTAGGGCTTGGTTTTATAAAATCTGGAATTATTATTTTCACGAGAGATCGTCAGATCAGCAATTTGAAGTGGCAGTGGGCTTAGTTTCTTACTGATGGCATTTCGAGCGCGTTAAGGACCGTGCCTCGAAAATCTTAGCTAGCATAGCGAAGGACGCGATTCAACTGAAAAGCCGTTGTATCTGTCTATTCTGCTTTTTGTATCTAGATTGTATTTTGCACGTTAAACTGGTATTGAAATATTGTTATTAATCTTAAATAAACAATAAATGGACCGACGACTTGCGAAAGGTGGAGGCTGGATGAGAAAAGCGGAGGACCGGGATATCTGGCGCAAAATGGGGGAGACCTATGTCCAGCAGTGGACTGCGATAGGTTGAATAGAAACAATTAACTAACTTGATGCACAATCACGAAGAAATATCAACCAGAAAATATCCGAGCTGCTTTACACATTAAAATTTTGACCATCAACTCGTCATTACAAGGGTACAAAATCAAAAAGCCGCCGTCACTTTTTGAGCGAGATTGTGCAATTAGTTAGTATATATGGTTTTTTTAAGTTATTAATAGAATATTACAGTTTTACAGAATTCACAGCAACGCCTCTGATGGCGCGGCTTCAAGTTGGCCCATTGATGAAGCAAATACTCGCGAATATGTTTAGCGTAATGTCTGGCAAGAAATCCAAGGACCTGAAACTGTCAATGTACAGTGGCCACGACCTGACAGTTGGCAGTGTGCTCAATGCCCTGAAAATGTATGATGGCGTATCCCCGGTGTACACTGCCACTGTTATCATGGAACTAATTTATGGTAAGGAACTATCGTCGTCGCTCGTGGAGGCTGGATGAGGAAAGCGGAGGACCGGGATATTTAGTGCAAGATGGGGAATACCTATGTCCAGCAGTGGATTGGGATAGGTAGGCATAGCTTCGAGAGGGGAGCCAGTAGGAAGATTCGTTTGGGCATGGTGGCATTCCGCAAATTACATCAGGTTTACACGGCAACGATGCCTCAATACTTGTATTTAAGTCTTTAAGCGATATCCTGTCCGAACTAACACGCAGCTGATACATTGACACTGACTGCGGGATTGGTTCACACGTTCAAGGTCACTCAACGGGCAACGGAACGAGCTATAGAAGAGGGTTGGCTTGTTTTATTTTTGCATATAAAGTACGGGTGGCAAACCCGATGTTGCCGTTTGTCTCGCCATTAAATGGGCATTAACGTCTATCAACGCCCATCAATAATTATCGCGATAGTAATTTAAGAGCGGCCACCCACTTTTGCACGTTAAATTATTCGCGATAATTATGGAGTTGATGTGCGTTAGACGTTAACGGTTCCCCAGTATTGGTGAATGAATTAAAGTTACCGACAAAGCTCGCCAGATTAGCAAGTTGGTGTGGCAGTGGATCGGTCACGTACGGCGCACAACCGCCGATAACACAAATAAAATGGCCCAGTAGTGGACTAAAATAGGTTAACGAAATAATTTTGGAAATAAAGCTAACCTCACGTGGATGTAGTTCAACTACTTTCCGTCAATACTACCGTGCGCCCGTCACCCGGACTTAGGTAGTTTTACACAGTGCCCTCATCGCTTTTGGCAGGTCTCACCAGTTATCCATATCGATAGGATCCCTATATTCCTAAAACAAGGCAAGTCTTCGACGTAACTAACTAGATTTGTGTACTCTTTTGTAACAGATAACGTCACGCTGTCGCACTACATCAAGATCTTATATCGAAATTCCGTGGATATTGTTGAACCGAAAGTGCTGAGTATACCATATTGTGGTGAGAAGTGTCCCGTATCAAGATTCATCAAGCTCTATGATAATCTT
This sequence comes from Leucinodes orbonalis, assembly GCA_019425675.1. Classification (NCBI taxonomy): domain Eukaryota; kingdom Metazoa; phylum Arthropoda; class Insecta; order Lepidoptera; family Crambidae; genus Leucinodes; species Leucinodes orbonalis. The sequence continues at coordinate 51,932 of PQWD01002920.1, forward strand.
CTGTCAGTGAACTGGGAATATGAATGCGGGAAACAGGTTGGTTAATGCCTTCATAGAATTTGTGGATAAAATCAAATTAATCACTTTAAATTCAATGTTATTTTCAAAATGATAACAAGATAGGCGTGAAATCATTTATTGCTGAAGTAAATTTCGGTATCTGGAGGTAAAATGAAAGGTTTTAAAATTATACCGATTTAATTATAGTTGCAAACTGCAACAATAGTTCATTATATTTACTAACTAGCTGTTCCCCGCGGTACACGCGTTTTAAGATATTCTCCCATAGTAAAACATTTAACCCTCATTTCATCCTCGCCACCTAGGTGATTGGAGGTCTTCCACAGTTCGATTCTGTCGTCATTTTTTGCCACATACTACAAAACTGTGAACTGAAAATGAACTTCCACTGTACATATACATTTCCAGAGCGATACGACCTGGCGTCCTTCAAAAAAAGAGCGTACACTCATTTAAAGGGCCGGCAACGCATTTCTGGGACCTGAGGTCTTGCAAATGTTTATGGGCAGCGGTGTCACTTACCATAAGGTGAACCGTATGCTCGTTTGCCTCCTGTTCAATTAAAAAAATATATTACCCAAAAATCGCTTCGTTAAGTCACGCGACGCGCGGCCGCCGCGCGGTAGGGATGCCCGTTACGATACGATATATCGGAATATCGATACAGTACTATACGATATATCGATATTTGATGCGATATTTTGACCATACGATACGCTTCGATATATCGCATTCTTATAAAAATATCGCATTAACGTATCGTATCAAACTATGTCGGTGATTAATTTGTATAATAGTTGTCGCAACTTCAGTTCCTTCTGAACTTCTTTAGCTGGGCACACACTTGCCGAAAGCGGTAATAGGTTAAATCCGCAGCGCTTATCAAAATTATTATTTTTGCGTTGTTTAAGTATTGATCAATGGCAATTGTGAAATTTTTTTATCGAATAAAACTATTTTAAATATATAAATTATTTATTTCTTTTAAAAAATAAAAGAATATAGTAAAACTACTAAAAGATAACCCTTCGCACGATATATACTCATTATATCGCATATTAATTGAAAGGCATGCGATACGGTTACGATACGATATATCAATACAAAGGAAATCGATAATATCGCGTATCGATACAACCAAGTTCGATACAGTTACGATGCGATATATCGATACAATACACTTTTTTGGGCATCCCTACCGCGCGGTAAGACATTGCTTTCTATTTCCAAAAAAAAAAGTATTGTGTAAAATAAAAGTAGCCTATGTTTTCCTTATTACATCAGCTTCCTGCTAAAAAGTCCCGTCTAAATTCATCCAGCCGTTTCAGATTACCCAGAACTAACAGACAAACAGCAAAAAAATTGAAAATTGTTATTTTGGCAATGTACCGTATAAATATCCATATACATGAAGAAAAAAATTGTTATGTCAATAATTCAGACACTTTATTTCTATTTTATTTATATGTAATAGATTATTACAATAACTACTTCCTAAAAAGCCAATATAAACTTGACTTAATGATGTCATTATAAAACGTTTCTCTTTGCAGAACCAAAGAGATAATACTTCAATTACACAACATTAGTTATAAATGGAAACAAGTACCTATTTCATATCTCTATTTAATTAGCCGCGTATTAATTATATATTATCATTTACAAACAAAGTTCGTACAGTTATTGTAGATAAGCTAGATTATTTACATTAGTATTTATATTTGTACCTGCAATTATTAGTAGGTACCTACCTATCGAATTGTAATAAAAAAATGCCATAACATACCACTTACAAACAAATAAAAAAAAAATGTTTAAATAGTTAACTTTATTCAAGTTTTATAAAGAGTAAATCGAAGTGAGAATTTTTGAAAATAGGTACTATTTCAGATAATCTTTATGCAGTTGTAAAATTTACGCTATTTTCTAGTGCTCATGTATGTGTTTCATGTGGGAACTAAATCACGTACATGTAATTGAATATTGTTATCATTGCATTCAATGTGTAATTTCGATAAATATTTGAAAATCAAATCTTTCTGGTCGTTTAAGGGACGTTAACGAGATTAGATAGAATCCACTTATGTGGCTCTCTAATAAGTAAGTCATATAATCCGTTTTGTAAAATCCTGTTCTTTAATATAAAAATGCTAACATTCGTTAAGTTCTTTAATGAATGATTAATATATGATGACCTTAAAATAACTAAGTTTGCCTACTATTACGATGTACCTACTTATCTTTTTGAACATACATAGGCATATTTTATTGCTATTCGCGTTGGTCTAGAAATTTAAACAGTTTATTTTTGTTAACAATATTTTTTAGAAATAGCTATTGTATACATTTTTAGTTCGGTGCAAAGAGTAGGTAGTTCTATACATTAATACTTATGTAATTCATTCTTCTATATCATCATCAGCTCATTAAACGTTCCCACCGAGGGGCACGAGCCTACACGTATAGGGTGATTAGGCTTTAGTCGCCCGCGTGGACGCGGGCCCAGTGCCATTTGTCAGTCGCCCATTGGGCGACTTCACACACAACCTTCTCTCTCATCTCTTCACAGGCGTGCATGAAGGTTTCCTTACAATATTTTTCCGTCACCGTAAGAGCGTCGGATAACGTACATATATTTTTGAAAATTCGACAACACATTGGATTCTTTTAATATGTTTTTAATAAATTATTATGCTTTTTCAGTTTCCGCCACTGCTAGGGATTTCATTCTTCATCGGGCTCGGACTATTTGTTTTTATTTATATAGCCCACAAAATGCATTTTGCAAGAGTATCGAGAGCATATGGGTGAGTATAATATGAAACTAAAACGGTTCTAAGCCTAAGCCATATTCAAAAACCACAAATAAATATAATTAAATCCTCAAAACAGATAAGAATTATCAAAACACTCAATGGATCTTTTCTGTTCATAGAATAATATTTTTTCATGATAAAATCTACAAGACGGTCAAGACGCTCACCTGATGGTAAGTGATACGCCTGACCATGACAGAGCTACATTGAAGGAGGCCGGCTGAACTGATAGAGACAGTTATTATTCTCAGTCAAAGCCGCACTGCGCCCGACACCAAATGTTAGGTCTCTTATACCATGTTATTTCACTAGCTACAGTGCTCTCATCCCGAAACACAAAAGTGCATAACACTCCTGTTTCACGGGACGATACCTGGCAATGCTGGTAGCTACCTAGACGACTCAGTATCAAGGTTACCCACCTAGTAAAGTCACTTTGAGTCATAATATCTACTTTATTCTTACGCTGTATGAAATTGATGTAAGAACATAATAAGTGTACCTTATTACGACCTCTGCTGATAACGATAAACAGATACTTATGCTCGATTCCATTAGATGTTTCTACTGTGGGTCATATCACTTTGACACATTAACCCTGTGGACCCAGCCCGGCGCCAAATAACTTATCATGTTCGCACTCAACTTCCGCTGGCGATCATTGTCACATTTACTGGACTCAGCCTTTCATAATCTGGTCTTTACGAATTTACATTTCCTATACCTCATTTCTGATTCGATCTGATGTAAGAAACTCCGAGCATAGCCCGTTCCATAACCCGCTGGGCGACTTTAAATTGATAGACCAGCCGCAGGAATATAATTTACGTAAAATATTTTCCAGAATGGCACCTGGCTATACAGACGTCCAAGCAGTGTTAGTGACTCCGAAACAATAATCTTCATGAACAGACAGTTACAGTCATTGTGAGGAGTGCTGTGAAATATTTAAATAAGTAAAAATATACAGGTATAACTTTACAGTAACGCCATCTGCCGTCTTTTTTTACATAATAATATAAATTACTTATAGGATTTTTACCAAAAAATGTTTTGTACGGAACGAGAACTTACAAGATGGATATCATAGGTACAATGATACAATGTATCATTCCTATATTTAATGAGTATTTATCATCAGTAATTCCAATATTACGTGACAAACATATACTGAGGCTTATGAAATTTAGTGGTTAAGCAGTCTACCTATTTGGTTTTAGATATGTAAACTTATTAACATAAACCTGTAGTGAAATGCAACTAGTTCACTTTTAATAAACTCTTTAGTTATAATTAACTATTCATTTGTATCAAATAACGAAATATGTACTTATATTAATATTGATTTTAGATTAAAAAAGAGGTAGGCACCTACCTAAATGAATAGAATGAATTAATATGAATATGTACATAATTTAAAAATATTAGGCATTTTGCATGCTAATATTTTGTAGGTATGGACTTGTGTGCTGTGAAGTGAATGTATAAATAAAAGTATTATTAAAAAAATACTTATGATTTTTATTAATAGAGATATAAGTGATATATTAGCTGGTCCTGTATACATTAACCATAATTTGTCTAAAAGTTATTGAACTGACACAGAATACAAGCATAAATTACATAGATATCATCCATTTTTAAATTACACTAATAAATTAATACATTGTTACTAGTTAGCTTAGTTGATCTGTCAATAAACATATCTATGAGAATTTATCAACTGGAACAGAACCAGGTACAACTATCAAATATAACAGGCTGTATTATTGATATCTCTACTTTTTAATTCGATCCTTTGCAAAATGTCCCTTGAGCATATGACCCACCTTTATCAAACAGTATATAATTTAATAGGTATATTATATATAATAATATGAAATCAAAATACAAAAATTCGAATAATTTTTATTAAGACAAAGTATTTTTGTCTAAATCAAAATGATTGTTCCAAAGATTACTAGTAGAATAAGAGATATCGATTTTTGTTCATAGTTGAATTAATGATAATTGAGCATTTACTGTTTCTTTTTTAAATTTAAACTTACTGTTTTTTCATGATACCTTTTTTATTTCTATAGAACATTTCAAACAAAATGTATTTTGTTGATAAAAGTGTATTTAGTTGATAAAAGTGGGACATTCAGTGAAGGGGACATTTTGCAAAAGGAACTTTCTGTAAAGTAGCCTTAAAAATTCTGTAGTTGGATGACTTGTTTTCATATCTTCCTCAAATTAAATAAATATTTTAATTTATATATGACTGCACATTAAATTCACATTGCTCCTCTAACCAGTGTCTCCATTCATTAGAAACTTGTTTCTCTAAAGTTACTTCTTGAAATACTTCACTGATAGACAACTCTTCAAATTTTAGTTTTTTAAACATTTGTATACTGATGTTATTGGTAAGTGATATTTTGGCCCTGATATGATTTTAAACCAATCTGTTGTATGCCAAACAATAACATTAACATCACAGCCTCCCAGCCAAGCTTCTGCCCACGTGCCCAATTTTCAGCAATCATTATTTCAATTTCCCCTCTTCCTATGCTTTTATCTAAAAATATATTTGTATCTCCAATCATGGAATCTATAATTCAAAATAATAGTAGAAATAGAAGAAAATACTAATCATTATTTTCTAAGAATCATTAAACTTACCAATTTCATCTTTGTTTTCATCAAATTTTACCTTATGTAAAATAATGAAAGTACATTCTGAAATTTGAAAACAGAAAGACAGTTAAATCTTAATCAGTCAGGAAATAGTATTATTTTGATGATTAAGATTTTAGAAAACTCATGAGTGTTTAATTTAAGTGATTGATGATGATGATTCCCTTAAATTTCACTATTCAAATATGAGTGTAATTCAACTGAACTGATGATTTAATACATATTCATTAAATTATGACTTATTAAGAAAGGTTGATAGGTTCATCTCTTAAGAAGACTAATATAAAATAGTAAACTATCAGTTTGAATATTAGTTAAATAATTGAACTGTTAGAACTAGTTCTTAGGTGCTTTTAGTAATTCTAAATTGAATAAATGGATTTTGACTTTGACCTTAAATAATTAATAATTTGATCACATCCATATTTTATTTAAAACATTACATTCTAATGACTTACTATCTTCATCTTTACACCAAGTTTCTTGCATTTCATATTCTTCATCAATTGATAATGGTTCCGAAGCAGTTAGTAATTGCAGTTCTTTGTTTTTCATCCACATGTGATATCTGAAAATGAAAGGCTCTAATGATTTATATTTGGGTAAGGTATAAAATATAAATAACTTCATTTATGAATTATGATACATATCGAAAAATGGTCTAAGTGGAAAAAATCTAAACAATTTTGAAAATAATTATTTGTTTTTGAAAGCTTTGATTTTTAATACTTCTTGAAAAAGTAAAAAAACTGAATTTGTAGCGAACCCCCTATTGTACACCTGGATCGGCCTATGCCTTGTGGAACATTAAAAGATATAGGCTAGTTGAGGTGTAAATACATACAACTTCATTACCCTTTTTTACATTAAAACAAAGTTTATAGCATAACTTACTTGGGAACATGATACTTAGTATATGGTACTAAGATGACCTGTTTACCTATAATTTTAATTGCCTGGTTTATTTTCATATTAAAAGTACAATTTGAAATATTCTTGTTTATTTACATAGGATTGATTGTTTAGAGATAACACTTGACAGCTGACATCAGGATTGGCAAAAAAGGTTGCCAGGTTTGTTGTAAAAATCTACTCGTACATCTAAAAAAAACACTCATCATTAAAAATACTAAATTAAATAAACATTTGCTAGCTTGTACTACTAAAAAAAAATCCCTTTTTGATAGTTACATGAACAACATTTTTTGAACATAGAACTAAAGTTTAAAGGTGCAAAATTATGACCTCACTTTCGGTTGTAATTACAGACATTGTTATTGTAACTCATAAGAGACATGAAAAAAAATAGTGGGAAAATAAAGCATTCGATGAGTAGACTTGAGTTTTTAAAGGTCGACAAGCTCAATTCATTCACGAACGTTAGTCGACCACAATCAAAGGTACGTCCTTCAAGCATTTTCAGGGTAGTCGACCTTTAGTTTTATGGTTTCTCAGACTATATTAAAAAATTTGTTCATGTATATGATCCACATGAGTCTTATATGGCTGGCTCTCCGACTATTCATGTTCACGATAAATCTAAGTGGCAAACTGGTAAAAGTATGCTAATGTGACTTTTCTTTTCTGTGAATTTCTTACCTTTTACATTCCTTCTCAAACAAAACCTAATTTCTATTCAATATATAATTCTGAGATTACTCTACCCGTAAGCGATTTGGGTAATTATTATCACTTTTTGCTTAATCTTAATAACTGTGTGACTATTTTGGTCATTAGTCATAAATAAAGGAATGTATCAATTATTTTCTTAAATGTCCAATAAAATACATCGACATTTTTGTCGATGTATTTTATTGGACTGTCCCATTTCTATTATTAGTTCCTGGCCCGACCACATGCGCTGTCAGCGCCAAAATAGCGATAATCAAATCCGTAGACAGAGAAACGTCTATCGTATAGTACCTCCAATGTTACTGGGCGCGTTATATTTTCTGTTAAGACTACCACTTAAAACAAAAGTGCCAATCTCTAAAATATAAATTTGACCTCGACTTACTTACGCTGCTCCGGCGTGGATGGCGCTGTGCTCCACATCGTTGAAACTCCGATTACAAGCTTAACAAAACATCACCCTTCGTGTTACCACCGGCGCGGGGAGGTATGTGAGAAACGATGGCATCGCCCGGGATACCCGCACAACATCAATAGAAGAGTTTGTGACACAACTGACGCGCAGAATGTACGACCGAGCCGACAACGGCCCACATCCTCATCTTCGCAACATTGCCCCCCAACACAATCGACCTCCTGATAACATAGGGCGCCCCCTGCCACGTGAACTGATTATGAACACAGAAGACCGACTACGTTTGTCGAACGGAATATCAACTGTAACCCATAATGCCCCAACTCCCAGATTTCGCATTATTCATGCTCGTAGGGCGGCGTCAGCCGGCCACTCACTGGGCCTCCCCCATTGGTCTCACCCGGTGGGTTAGACCGCGCTGAGAACGGCCCAGTATTCCATACAGCCGAAACACATAACCACCAACGAGCCGAAACTCGTTGAGAAGAAGTCCGGGGAAGGAGTTAGTCTGTTTCCCGAAAGGAGTCCCGCGGCGATTTTTGGAACTAAATTTGACAGCTGGGCCATTGATTGTTCATGATACCAGTTGTTGTGAAAAAGTTCGATTTGAAATATTTTATCAACGTTAAAACCGTTCTTGCAAGCGGATTAATAAATCAACGTAATTTAGTACCATCGAACCCATTATACATGAGACTTGCCGCCATAATAGGTACTTTTCAGAGTTGCCATATAAAATTTTTTGCCGTATTTATTGTTTTTTTTTCTTATGAACAGTAATTTATTATGAGAGACAACTTTTATCAATAATTAAGACATTATCGAAATTAGCTATCTATAATAAATAGAATTACTATTATTTTCGTAATTAAATTGTTAATGGGCCGGATAAAAGATACAAGTAACACAAAAAATAAGAAAGCGGCATCCGATCAAATTAATCTTTTATGGGTTCCATTTATGCAAAGTAACAACAAAAATTAAGTAAATTATGGGCAAGTTTAGAAGAGCCATACTATAATTATAGGTAGATAAATCGTTTAATGTCACTTTAAGACATACATGCTTAGTAAATACATAAAATAAGTTAAAAACCAATACACAACATCATTGTTAAACACAAAACATTATTAATATGTAATGATGAAACTGCAAACCCACAAACACATACATTTTGCAGCAGTACAAAAAGGCAATAGCTCAGTACATATAACTTACACTCAAAGAGAGAATCAGTGATTTTTAGCTTTTGCCCGAGCAACCTGAGTAAAAGTAAAATATTTAAATACCAATATTCAATCATACATCAACTTAACAGTAACATAATGTATGAAAAGTAGGTAGGTAATATTTTAATCCATAACCTATTTACCGCCACGATTCCAGACACAATAAATACAACAGACAATAGAAAATCTATTGTCTGTTGAATATATGCAACTGCGCCAGTTAAAGGGTAAATATAAATTAACAACATACTAAAATGTATTTATTTCTCTAATGTACAAAATATTAAACTTATCTTATTCAAACATTTTAGATACTTTTTAGTAATTGTCCTTAAATTTTAAGTAGGTAAATACTTTTCTCAGTACTGGTATCATTCCGTCTGGCGACAGTGGCGAAACGTCTGCGGGACTTCTTTCGTGAAACAGATTTTATCAACTCGATGCCCGTATCCTCTAACGAGAAGAAAAACCAAAAAAAGAAACGTCTATGATCAAATCAGACATATAGGGAAAAATGTATAGTCTGTGCTGTCCAACCAAAGACTATAAATCTTTCTGTCAGCTGTCTTGTTGATTCTGATCATAGAGACTGATTGTCTTGTTTGTGTTTATTACTTTATCAATCAAATTTATTTACAGTGTTTTTTAAACTATATTTTGATAGTTTTATAAATAAGGGTGTATTAATTTTGCACCAATAATTTTATATTCGTTTTTATATACTTTTACAGTATTCAAAAAGAGTAAGTTCAGCAATTCATATCTCGTGCTATTATGATAAATGTTATCTAGAGATAAGATTTAGAACTGTGAAACTTTTTTCAGGATATTAACTATGAATCAATACAGGACTGAAAGAAGGCTAACCTGGCTGTATGGACTACTAGCTTTGACTCTCACGGTTTCAGTTGTATGCATAGCAATTCCATATAATCACTGGCGAACGAGTTTAGATACTTGTCCATCGATAGCTCTTGAAAATAATAACTGTGGTTGCATATTATTTGGTGTTAGCACCACCCAATACTTCAATGGCAGTCATTCATCTTCCTGCTTTTATGCAATATTTGCTCCACTGCCAATAATAGTGTATGCCATTATAATGGCACTGTTTCATATGTACAGAGTTTGCATTAACAATGTGGGAAAATACGAGGACGAAAAGTCAACAACAGTTGAAGAGATGTAAGTATTTGATGTATTTTTCAGCTAGTAACATAATTTATATGTAAAAAACAGTTACAACACCTGTTAAAATAGGTTTAATAAAACAGGTTTGTTATTGGTGGAAGCAATGAATTTTGTGAAAGTTAGAGCTACTCCTAATGAAGGTAGATTCTATAGTATCTATATTATTATTTAAATAATTGTTTTAGTGAAGGGGAATCTATTGTGGCCACCTCCAGAGCTAGAATAACCCACCATAATGATGCTGTTATATACTGTTGGATACCAACATCATGTATAGCAGCTGTCTTCTGTATTTACAACCTGGTGCATGCAAGCTACATAACCGCAGGTTTTATGAGAACATGCAATCAGTATAGAGGATACTTAGCAAAGGTAATTGTTTTTATTTTTATGACCATATTGTGATCACATTATTTGCTTTTTTTATATTTCTAAAGTTTACCAAGTCTTGTTGATTTTATACTTTAGTTATATGTTCCTATACTTTTGTTAATTTAAATTATATTTTATTAAAATAGTAGAATTTATAAAAAAGAATCTGTGAAATAATTTACTCATAATGTTCTTGTTAGAAACCTTTTTATTTTGACCTCCTCCTTGGTCTAATGGTCTGATCATTGAGTTTAGATTGATGCTGATCTAGGTGTTGTTGGCTTGAATTCCACAAGGTGCACCTGAATTAGCCATTTGTCTAGAATGAATGATTATATTTTTAGAAAGTAAAACCATTTGTTCAGACTACTATTCTTAAGAAGTTAGTTCGGCGTAGTTATTTGTATTGGGCCCACAGAGTAGGTTATAGCCCAAACTCGTCATAGCTAGCAAAGCCCTCGGTGCACAGGTGTGCATGAAGCCTGTGCTGTGCAGTGGGTGGGGCATTATAGCATATATTAATATTTACTTACCCAATCAAAGAAGACAAAACATGAAATGAGAAGATGACCTTAAACTGACTGTGGGTGCAAAATGGAGAAGGGTCAAAAATGTCAGAGAACAATGGATGATTTTGGAGGCGGCCTATGCCAACAGGCACATTGAAATTAGGGATAGGGACATACTGTAACTTTTAATTTCAGAATAAAGGGCTTTATTGTTATATTATTATTATAACCCAATCAAAATTATATCTCTATTTCAGAATACTCATGCCTTTGGGAACCATGTGTCAGTTATACATTTCCGTTTGACATGTCAAGCTATATTTGATTTTATGGATTACTTGGCAAAAGTAGCACCAGTGAGCCAAGGTGGAGACTACATCAATACTGGTTTGTCATTGCAACTGGCATTGGCAATGTCTTGGATTGCTGTTTTCTGTGGGCTATGGTTGCCTTCTACACCACTAGAAGAGCCTATAGAGAACGTCATGTCCTCACTTGTTGTGGGAATTAATATAACTGAACATTTATTTAGATATAACATTAATCACTATCACATGATATTTATATCAAGTATTTGCTTGTCTATTTCTCGCTTTATTGAGATCAGTTGGGAGTAGATTAATTCCTATTAAGTCCTGCTTGTTTATTAAAAGTTAAATTTTTTTGTTTAATATCTTGCTTAGACCATATGCAATCAACAAGTTGAATAATTCATAAAAAATAATGTACTATATAATATTTACTTTAATAGCCACATGGAAGTTTACAGTTGGAATTGGCTTACTTCACTATTGTGAAACATTTTGCCTTATATTTAAACCCTGTTAGAGGTAGCCAAATTTGTTGTGCTTTTACTATACCTGTTGTATGTTCATTAATGTCTAAACATAAGTGTAGTACTGTTATCTTTTATTAGGAACAATGATTGCTTTGTGTGTAATTGTAATAACAATAAGAACACATTAGCTATATGTGTTCATATATATAATTAACTTTTTATAATACCACTTTTATAAATAATTAAGAAAGCACACATAAGTACATACATTTTTGTACATAATCAATTTTAAGACTGAAATGAATTGTACTTTTATACATTTTTTACATACATAACTATACCACCGTCTGCATACAAGACAACTTTATGTTAAGCTTTATTATATTGTGCCGTCCATTAGTATAAGTTACCAAATGAATAAGATGAATTCAATAAGATGAATATTGATAAAGTAATTATAAAAACTAATAATAGAAATATACAATATTTAGTGTATAACTGAAGTTTTATTTAAAGTACCAACATAGACAGCAGTTGTGTTGTTCCGTTTGACCATATTAGAAGGAAGAATATAGAGAAAGGACCTAACTCCCTAGAGTATAAGCCTCTGCTTCTCATACTCGCTCGGGCCTTACCCATCCTACATACCTTAGAAGTACCGCATACATTAAAATCGAGAACCGTTGCTTTTATTGATCGAATTTCATCGCATGTGTTTAGTCTCTCTTTGCGTAAGCTTCAGCTATATTTTATATCCCTAAGTGGCACAAATGTTTCGTAATATTGTTTTTGGTATATTATATTTATTCTTTTGATGTAACCAGAGGTAACGATTAATTAATTCTCAGTGCACTGGGTCTCAATATTACAAGTATAAAATTGTTGCCCAGAACAATAATTGAGAGGTATAAAAAATTAACAATAATTTCGAATTATTGTATTACTCATTCTGTTGCTACTTTTGAAGACATTACCTACTAAGTTATGTGATAAGTGGTTCTAAGCAATTTTATAAAAGATTATAATAGAGATAAATATTTAGTATCACTGACGATTTCCATCAATAAGTTCATTCTTTGTACATACATAAAAACATTTGAGCAGGAAAATAGAAAAACTTTTGTGATAGCTTAATGTACCGTCTGGTTTTGAATAAAATAAAATTTTCACATAAAATATATTTATAATAATAATAACACAGTACAAAACAACAACATTATTCTATTTTATTATGGTAGATTCTAAATACCAACTCTGCCATAGCACAAATACACAAGATATAGTATCACAATAACATAAATTAGTGGAGTGTTGAATTCAGTCGAATATAATTGGTTATCATAAAATGTAAAGTTACGTATAGCTACTTACATCGAAAGTGGAAATGTATTAAAATCTTAATTATTTTAAGTGAATAAATAAAACACAAGTGAAACAACCTGGCAAGTAATAAATCATTAGAATAAGAAAAAAAATTGTCAATACCCATAGATTTCCATGCATATTTATATAAGGAGTATATTTTTAATTAATCATCATCACATTTTCATAAGCAGTTTTTTTTAAGTTCATCAAGGTTCCTTCGAAGAGTAGGTTCTAAGATACTTATTGAAGAAAGCTTGAGTGAAATATGATAAAAAATATATTTATAACATACAAATAGGTACCAACAAACACTATTGTTCCTTATTGGCAGTATCCACTAACTAACATTCAATGTTTGTTATGCTTGTTCCATGCATGAACTTTTAGATACAAATATAAGTATTTCTAAAGACAATCTGAAGTATACCATAGAAAATATATAAGTAGACAAATCCTAATCCACAAGAATTTAGGCAAAGTTGCATTTTTATATTTAGTTAACATTCATACATTAGTTTTCTAATATTTTGTAAAATGTTATAGTAAACAATAACAATACTTAATACTAATAAAATCATTATTTAAAATGAACAAACATTCATAAATCTTTACGTATGGACGATTTGCAATGGCACTTTTGCTTAGACTTCAGTGAGACTATATTTTGAGCACTGAAAAACATGTAATATATATTATTGTGGTTACACAAATCAACAATTAACTTGTTTCATAATATACTTATATATAAATTTACAAAATACTTGTTCGATAGATATAATCTGAGTTATATGATGGGACAGTGTAACACGGTCTATATTTGAATGATTTAAAAATATTTTATATAACATCCATCAATGACATAACAATTGAAATAATATCTAGGTGTTAACTTCATTATTTAATTCAATAAATCCTCATCATCACAAAATATAAGAAATGATAAAACCTCACAACTTTATATCTTAAAAAACATATTGCACATTTCACATTATTTTGTCACTTGTGGCAACAAAACCAGGTTCTTGTTTCATTCAGTAAACATTCTTTTCACATTCGGCTTCCCAGTCGTTCGGGATCAGTTTGTCGACGTGCCGTGTGAAGCTCTCGTACGGACAGGGATCATCACAAAACGGCAATTTTAACTCCATCGGCACCTCGATCTTCGTATTGTTCCAGTAAAATGTCTGAAAAATGATATTTATATTGTAAATGAGACTTAGTTGCGCTTATGGTATAAAAATTTGATGTAGATGTCTTACATGAAAGAAACAAAAAAGAAAATGCATTTATTAAATCAAAGGGTTAAATGTGTACACTGCACTGTGTGGCCAGTGCAGATTGGTGGGTCTTGACCACTACCATCTTAATATAGTAGCTGGGACTTTTTTTCGGACTGATTACTGCTGTTGGCCGCAGATGGCCTTTACAGCTTCACCGGGCAATTGGCGAGCGCAGATGGCTCACAGCCTATCTGGGACCAACGACTTAACATGACTTCCAAAGGACAGGGGGACTCGAGATCCAACGATCGACTAGCCCCTACGACATCGACCCCACCACTTCACAAAACATTTGACGACCGTATGGTGTAATGGTTGAGACGTCGGCTACTACACCAAGGTTCTATCTCAGGGCATTACATAACATTTGTGTGCATGAACATTTGTCAGTTTGTATCGTAATTGGTGTTTCATTATGTATTTACAAAATAATATATAAGCATGTTTATCCGTTTTCAGTACCGATAATACAAGATCTGCTTGAATTGAAGGCTGTGTGAATGGCTCTGCAGGCCGATCGCGCTAAAATTTGGCAGCGATATACCACTCTTTCTCGTATTGCGCTTATCATTTTACAGCTAGTTTAACCGCAACGGATACGAATGAGTCGTAACCGCTGTCATATTGTAAAGTTATGCCTGACGTGAAAAAATTGTGGAAATATCGAATAATACAACTACATCTAGAACGGCAGGCCGATCGCGTTATTGTAAAACGAAACGTTTCTATTATAATATGAGTGTAGTAACGATATCCTTCCGATCCTGTTATAGTTGACATTTTCGATATTCGGTATTGCCATTAGGTTAACGTTCAATATCGCCTGAACTAGCTGTCAAATAATAATCGCGATATGAAATTGACCAAAAAGTTGTATTCCGGTCCAAGTGTAGTTACGTTATTGCTGTCAAAATTTAGCTCGGTCAGCCTGCTGATCTTAAACCTGAACAGCAAGCGAAACATTAGAATCGTTACGTTTTGAAAAAGGTGACCGTGTGGCTGAATATTTTCATTTTACAAACCTTGACAAAAAACGAAGACTGCTCCACTTCCTCGTGGAGTTCTAGAACAATGCTCGCGCCGTACTCAGGCTCAGTAACGCCTGGAAACCGAGCGCGCGCCACAGTCCCACCACGTTGACATCATGCCCAGAGTACACGTATAGGGACCGATCCAAGTTCGTATGACTCATGGAATCTTCAAAGGATTGCTTGATTTCCTCTAGTAGTGGACCTAAAAAATAACAAAGTTTGTATGGCACACAGAATATTCTACATACGACATAGTGATTTAACATTATTTACGTTAGAAGAAGGCTAGCAATACTTTGGATTAATATAGAAAAAACTTATTCATCTCAAATATTATACAACTAGAATCCATCGATACTTACCAACTTTGAGTCTTTGCAATGATTCATTGTATGATAACGCAGCTAAACTAAGCATAAACGGCGTCCTCATTTTGTTAGGGAACACATTCTTTGTCCACTCTGGTAACTTGAGACCCGCCTCTTGTTCTGTCAACAGAGTGCTATACAGAAAGTCCACCTCCAGCACACTTCTTACACTCTGGTTGGTGTGTTTGCTCAAATGGTCAAACAGTTCCGTGAACTTTGGGTCTGCATCTTTTTCTGCCAACAGTTCTTCGTACATGGCTTGCCAGACCTTGCATTGCTTCGTCCCTGCCACTATCTAGAAAAGATTGTCAGGCTCAGACTTAACCTTATTCCTATCCCTGTTAGGGATCGGCCCGCATTTTAATTATCAGGGGAGGCCTTCATTCAGCAGTCGACATATTAGGCTCTAGTGATGATGATGACAGTACTGTTAGATACACTAGGTAAAAAAATTAGATCCAACGAAAATAGTTTGTCACATCTTTTATAATATTATAGACAATTGTTTACTTTTTTTTATAAGTTGGTCTAATTTAAAAATTCCAGTATTTGGATTACTTAAGACATTTTGATGCAAAATGTGATGAATATTAAAAATAAATAATTATCTTACATTGTCCAATTCCCTAGGGAGTGAGTGCACAGGAATCGGTTGCCATGCCAGTTCAGGATGCCACGCCTGCCGCTCGGTGGGCGGGTACAAGCCCGCTAGGAACGTGGCGGCGCTCATCATACACCGGGACTTGTCGCTGCTGCGGACATACACCTCTTTCTCGTAATACTCCTCGTTTAAAAAGTTGGTATAGTAACTGCGGTATTTTTTACCTAATTCGTACAATTGGAGTTTGCCAACCTGAAATGGATAACAAAATGCATTATTTATAGTTATTGTTTACAGTTTTAATCTATTTTATTATTTTGGGGATAATCATTATAACTTACTATAAGGCTAGAAATTTACTTCTAAAAATCAAGGCAAATCATTTTAAAAACATACATAATATGGTGAGCTATAAACTAAAATGAACATTTTATTACCACCTTAGGCACCGCAATTTTAAAAAGGTAATTTGGCATACAAAGGTTATCTCTAGCTTTCATAATGGTATCAACATCATCATCAGCTCATTAAACGTCCCCACCGAGGGGTACGAGCCTATCCGTATAGGGTGATCAGGCCTTAGTCGTCGACGCGGGCCTAGTACGGATTGGACGACTTCACACACAACCTTCGAATCTCTTTGCAGGCGTGCATGAAGGTTTCCTCATGGTGTTTTCATTCACTGTTAGAGCGTTAGATAGCATACATATATTCTCGAAAATTCGAAAACACATTGGTACGTGTCGGGATTTGAACCTCAGCCCTCCCGGTAGGAAGGCGACAGTCCACACCATTGAGCCACCGACGCTCCAACGCTCATAATGATATAGCATAATCATAAAGTTATGAAGACAAAGAGATTACTAATTAAGATTTAAATTGTCTTGACCAATTTTGTATAATAACTTTCATTAATAAATACATTCATTTTATTGATATCCTAAGTAGTAGCTTTGAGTTAAAAAATAAATTTACTATTATTAAATATAAATAAAAACATCCATTTGCAACTTGGCAAGTGAATCAATAAATTATATGAATAAGAATTTTATATAATGTCAAGAAGACTTACATTTGTTAGTGATCCTAAACCATCTGGCCACTGGTAGTTTTTGAAAGGGTCACTCTTATAGCTTTGTGTAGGATTTCTTGCACCATGCCTGAAGAACTGTAATAATGTGTTCAAGTATATGAAGTAGAAGTAGGAAAAAAAAATACAAAATTTGTTTACATAAATTAAACATTCAATCAAACAATGTAATGTTTGTCTTATGAAACTACTTCATCTATTTAACATACATACTTGTAAATGTGCATGTATTCAATATATTAATTGCAATAAATACATACAAATATTCTAGTATGTTACATTGATATTTGTTAAATTTATTGGAATAAACAAGTGTGTTACTATGAAGACTATATAAATTTATAAATTAATTTAATTGATTTTAAAAATACATTAAAACATATTTTGACTGTAGGAGTTCCATCGGGCAGTTTGTACTGCAGCATAGAGACCATACATGCAGTGCTGGCCCAACTTTTCAAAGAATATACAACAAGTGTTGTTGTTGGTTCAAATGTCTTATTAAGAACTTCAACTGAGGTATTTTGAGCTTGTAACAAAATAATATTTTACAGAACTTACAATGACAACAAGTCGTAGCGTTTTGGACTCATATGGAAGGGTCTCACTGAGCACACAGTAGCCCAACAGACAGCTGAGTACTGCAAGGCCCAGCACGACCACGGCCACGGTTGTGGACCGCTTCGGAATTGGCTGGCACGTACGCCGCTCTACCTTTGGCGTTGATGGGCGCCGCCACGTATGTTCGTCATTGTCATACTCCATGTTAATCTGTTGTTAAATAGAAAACAAAGTTTTTGAACACAACTCAAACCGATTATGTATTAAATAGTGAATGATGAGTTCAAGGATACCATGAACGCAACATACCTAAAAAGATTTAACGCTGATACAACTTCTAGATGAATAAGCTTTGATTAACGTTTAAATGAGTACACATTCATATATATTAAAAATAATATTAATATTTGTACACAATACTTTATATACTCTTTGAATCACAGAAAAGGAAACTAAACTAACCAGTGTTGCCACCTTAGCTTTAGAAAAAGGGCTTTTTGAGAAGTTAATAGAGCTACATAGGGCTAGATTTAGCATCAAAAGATTTTCTGTTATAAAAGTACTGGAATAATCATGTCAGGAAGCCGTTTTTTAGAGCGTCTTAAAAAACATCATCATGATTCATGACCGATGAAATAGCAAAATAGTACTTGGTGGCATGTCGAAAACTTCATAATTAGGTAATATTTTCAAAACGCTGTATACGAGCTAGATTGTTTTTTTCGGGCTAAATCGATAAAATAGGAGTTCACCCTTAGAGTATCAATAATACCTAGTTATATATATACTCTAAGAGTTCACCTATACTAAATAGTGCTAGATGTAGCCCCAAATAGGTGTCGTTATGTTGGCGCCTTGTCTGTAAATTTCATGGTACGATAAAACGCTCCCCTACGGAACCTACCTTTTGTTTATCTAGTTTTATTTTCGACTGAGATCATGCCTAAAACTTTGAAAAGTGATGAAAATAAAACTGAAGAAACAAAACCCACGGGACCATCTTATAGTACCATACCAATGACGAGGTGCCAACATAACACACTATAGACACGTTTTCGTCCGGGTTAAGATGGCAAAATGTTTTGTTGACATTGACAGTTAATGAATAATAAACCCAAGTAACACAATCATGCTGAATAAAGATTGAATAAGAGTAGTTTTCAAGAGCTTAAGCTGAATACTAGGCTGAATAACGTTTGAGTAGATGGAACTCAGACGTTATTCAAGCAAAAAGGGCTCCAATTTGCTGAATTTATTTATTTTCTTCTGAATAACGAATAAATAAAAGGTCACATACTAGAAAATAGTGTACATATTTTTTATAGGAAATTATATGGAAAAAACATTAAATAAAATCCGTTATAAATGAACCAACATTATTTTTATTATTCTGATGAAAAACAATTATATTTTACACAACACAATTTTAGGGGTTTTATTTGAATAAGTTAGTTTAAAATCGCTATTGTACCGAAAAAAGCTGAATAATAACATAAAAAATATCGTTTATTCAGCAGCTGAATAATTGTTGAACGTAGAATCTTATCTTGCTTAAAGATAAAATGTAGACAATTATTCAATGTCTACATTTTATCTTTAGCAATAAGCTGTTTCAAACGCTTCAAGCTTAGTACTGTATTTATAATAGCTGTACAGATTATGATTATTCAGATGGAGGACAGAAATACAGAATTTATTAAGCGTTAAGAATTTTCAGGTCCGAAATCAAACTTATTCAGCATTTGGCTATTCCAAAAGCTCTTATACAAATTATATTCACCTTTGAACTGTAAAATATACTAAATGTGTACTTTTATCTGGCTTATGTGTTACTTGGGAATGAATTTGAATGACAAGAATGTGACATTTATTTGAATTATTTGATTTATTTAATAAACACAAATAGAACTTTTAGGACTACAATCTTACTGATGTCCCTTTAATTTGTATTTTATTGAATTACCTACGTAACCTAAATCGGTTTTAACGAGATTTTAGTAAATTGAATGCTGGATAGACTTTTAAATTCGTGTTTCTGTGTACAAGTTCTTGACAATCAGGTACATAGTAACTTATCTTTAACCGTTAGATTAGCTCCGCATCAATAATATCGTACTTAGCTACATTATTAAACACTTTCTTTTTAAATATTGATTCTACTTTAGGAGAATATCTAAAGCCAGAATGCCTCTGTTCAGTGGTCGTTGTTATAGTGGAGCTAAGCTTATTGGGAAGACAGCAGTCGTTACTGGATGCAACACAGGAATTGGAAAGGAGACAGTGCTAGACTTCTATAAAAGAGGTATATTATTTTTAATAATTGAACATTAAAAAAGTTTAGTAGACTTTTGTATTTGCTGGCATTTAATTAAAATTTTTAATTAAAAATAACAGGTGCAAAAGTATTAATGGCATGTCGTAATTTGGAAAAGGCTGAAGAAGCAAAGAATGACATTGAAAAAATATGCAATAGCTTGCCAGATAAAGGCAACCTGGTTCTTGTTAAGTGTGATTTGACATCTCTGAAGTCAGTAAGAGACTGTGCCCAAAAAATCTTAGACACTGAACCTGAAATAAACATATTAGTGAACAATGCAGGTGTTATGATGTGCCCAAAAGATCAAACAGAAGATGGTTTTGAGCTTCAATTTGGAACCAATCATTTAGCACATTTCCTCTTAACATTATTGCTATTGCCAAGAATAAGGAACAGTACACCAGCAAGAATTGTCACTGTGTCATCAAGAGCTCATATAAGTAAGAAGTAAATGAATATTTATAATAATTTAATTTATTAATTTTTTATTTATATTTTATGTATTTTTTTAAGGGTATGGAATTGACTTAGGTGACCCTAACTATAAGCAGAGACCTTATTATGCAGCAGATGCTTATGGTCAAAGCAAACTGGCTAATATACTTTTTTCTAGAGAATTAGCTAACAAATTAAAGGTATCTCATTAGTTTAATGCTTAACAAAATAGCACATTTGTTACCTATTATATAAAAAAAAATGAATATAAGTTTTATCTATAAATCTATTACTCTTCTATCTTCATAATGAAACTATGTACAAATAGCATTTCTGATCAGTCACTGTAAAATTATAATTTTCTTGATACACTGTTTGTTTGTGTGGTATTGGAACAAATAGACTTTTACTCAGTTTTTTGTTTTTCCACTTTTCTCATTGCTGTCTTTAAAATTTGGGTCTTTTAAAAAATATTTTATTGTTACCATCTTTGTATAGATATAGGTAAAATATAATAAGTAATTTATTATTATAGGAACATAACATAGAAGGGGTAAACACATACAGCTTACATCCAGGTATGGTGAAGACAGAATTGGGACGTTATCTGAACAAAAGCCTCTTTTGGGGTGCAAGGGCAATAATTGGCACATTATTAGCTCCATTCTTCAAATCCCCTGAACTTGGTGCACAGACCACAATATATTGCGCTGTTGACGAAAAGTGTGCAGGAGAAAGTGGGCTGTATTATAGGTATGTAGTTTTAACTAGAGGGATACTATGTATAATGTTGTTTTTATGGGTACCTCAAACTCACCTATTTTTCTGACAATAGTATCTTATCATCCCATCCCACTGCAGGGACAGGTTTACCCAAACAGCAAAGCTATGGGGAGAATGGGCTGTAACCCACCATGCAGGCCCAATGTGGATGGATGACTACTGTATAAATATCTATATGCATTAACTTTTGGCAATTAATTTTGGAGCCATCTCTAACTTCTCATTAGTAATCAGTTTAATATCTTTTCGTAATTAAAAATATATAGTGCATAACAATTTGAATCATTGACGCGTAAGCGTGAGCTCAATTCGCTCGCAAACGCTCCTACCACTACTGAAATGACAAAAATGGTATAAACTTCTTATTCATATAAAGACGTTATCTTTACAATGACAGTTTATTAACTGATAGTGTATCATTTCTGGCCCCCAAACTATATGCTTAAAATTTAAGCCAAAGATTTAATCAGTTTGTGTGTATTTCAGTGACTGTGTAGCAGTAAACCCGTCGGCAAAAGCATTGAATGACGAAGATGCCAAACAATTATGGGATCTTTCAGCAGAGATGGTTGGCCTTAAGGATTACAATCCTTTCACTGCTGCAGACCCTGGCCTTAAAAGTCCAGCTTTGTAGGTGTTCTAGGAAGGTTTTAAACAGTATTGTAGTATCAACCAAAATAATAAGTTACTTGGTTATTATGACAGTTGCATCCAAAGTGTTTATAAAATATGATGGTTGTGGGTTATTTTAAATATTGGGTATTTTTAATATGAATCGTTTGATATGATTGATTATGCCGAATAGGTATTTTATGTTGTTCCCAAATACTTTACTAGTGTAATGTTTACCACATTAGGTTTGTAATTTTGCAAAGAGATTAAAATGAGATTAATTATTTAAAACTGTTTTAAAGTAAAATAAAACAATATTTATATAAAAAACATAGTTATCAATTTTCATTCTCAAACCAATGTTTTCAAACTTGTTGTTTACTTTTAAACTTTAAGAGACTAGTTTTTAGGAAAATGGTTATGGATTTGTTTTTTTAAGTATCTACATAAGTAATAAAATTTCAATTTTATATTTTGTTATATAGGATTAAGAAGAAAATGTTCAATAATATATTTCACTTGATCTACGATACATTCTTTGTACAGTATTTGGTTCTTTTAATTATATTTTTACCACACATACGCATATCTTTTCTTCCTAAAATATTGGGGCACTATCCAACAGTGAGGTGTTAAACAAAAGCCGCTGGATTGGTTCTCGAGTTGCGTCCACGGAAAGGAAAAAATAAGCGTTGGCTAATCCCAAACTACATTGGTTAGTGATTAAAGTAAGGATAGCCGATGTATGTTACCTGGTAGGGATTGGCCCGCGGGGAGGGGGGAGGACTTCGTTCAGCCGTGGATATTAGGCTGTAGTAGCTAGCCTAATAGGTAATTATTTATTTAGGACAGCCAACAAAACAATCACCATACAATTATAAACTTATATCTATAAATACATGATTGTAGTGTTGCCTTAGTTAAAGGCTGCCACGGCATGCACAACTAAATAATGAGTCGACAGACAGAACGCCTAAAATCGTTTAATTTAAAATATACATTTACATTATTCTACTCGTTACTGGCAGCTAGTGCCAGCAAAGTAGACTTAAACTTGCGCTGTGAATATGACAAATCGAGTTTATGGCTATGCGAGCGTGATAATTGACTGAATTGTTTCTGAATCCTATTAATGGTTGAAAAATTTTTAGGTTTATACGCGAGTTATCTACAATTACGAGCGAATTTAAAAGTGACACTATAATTTATTTGTTGAAGCAGACTAGCACAATCAATGCGCCCATTGATAATATTGTACAAAAATAGGTTATCTGATACGATTCTGCGACTCTCTAAACTCCGAAGTTTAAAGAAATCCAGCCGCGATTTGTATGTAGCCAAAGAAACCGCTTCTGTACAGACTCCAAACTGCGTCTATGGATTTCATAGTATGGAGTCCAAACTACACTACAATACTCTAGACCAGAGCGAATACTGCTATTTTACTAGTAGGTTGATTAAATGCACGGCAGTTACGTATAATGAAACCAAGTAGTTTAAAACGTTTAGTAGGTAACAATTTATCGACATGTACGTTAAAGCGAAGTGTGCTATCGATATAAACTCCAAGATCACGAACCACATCCACAGCTTTTATAATATTGTTGGTCTTTTTCCGAGAAAAGTGTATGTAATGACACTTGTCAGTATTTACAACCATTTTATTGACCTCACACCAAGTGGCAAATCTATCCAAGTCCTCTTGAAGCAGGCACCAATCGTTTTCATTCACAAGCCTCATTGTAGCTTTGAGGTCATCGAATGAATTATGAAAAGTTAGTATCTAAATGTACACCTACTTCTAAACTATTTGTGAAGAAATAAATGCTTACATATGCTTATGATAACAAACGTTATCTTATCTTAAATAAAAAAAATACTGAGCTATCAGGCATATAAGATCTGTGAACAATAATTTTGTTCTAATAAATATCTTATATGGGTAGGCCCGTGCCCCTCGGTGAGCTGATGATGATGAAATATATGTCAGTAGGTAATTTGGTCCTATTCAGTGGCAGTGTTATTTTCAACAATTAAATTCAATAAAAATCTTAAGATTTATGTCCTAAATATAATTTTACGGTTCCTTTTTGCGGGTTTAGTTGGCACCTTGACAAGTTTCTCGCAAAAAAACATGGCAGGTGCTTCGCAATCGGCAAGTGTGAGTAGTCCGCTCCGTCGTATGGCGCCGCATCGCTCGTTGCGCGACTTCGGATTGTCCGACGAGCTGCATTTCAGGTCCCAGTCGGAAAAGCCACTGTCTTGGAGTCGGACCCCTATTCTAGGAAAAGCGCTTGAAATATTATGTCCGTTAAAGTTTCTCATTCGCTACAGGTAAAGATATAGATAGATCCGCTGACATTCACACAGCGCCATCTAGCCCCAAGTTAGCGTGAAGCCTGTAGTATAGTTACTAAACAACGGATAAACATACTTTTACTGTTCTTTTTGTAAATACATACATATTATACATAAAACACTCAGACCAATACAAACGGACATGTGCATGCACACAAATGTTTGTACTGCCCGGGGATCGAACCCGGAACCCTTGGTGTAGTAGCCGAAGTCTCAACCGCTACACCAAATGGGTCGTCATAAAAGACGTAAAACCTATTGATAAAAGACTTCAGTAGATACGTAATGTTTTAACTGCCTCCGTGAAATTGGTGGTCTGAGCGATGTTTTAGATCGCTGTCTGATCAGGGCCGTGGGTTCGAATCCCGCAGGTTAGGATAGGCTGTATCACGATACATATTTAGATAAAAGCGATTCCTTTAGGTACGAAGAAAGAAATTGAAAATCACATTTACAGCAAAAAATAAAATGTACTAAGCCTTACCATCGGTAAGCTACGTCATGTCCTAACGTCAACGATAGGTATTTAGAAAGATTGCCGTGTTTTGGCAAGCTCAGCGTAGGATAATAATGATGGACCGACGACTTGCGAAAGGTTACTGGTGGAGGCCGGATGAGGAAAGTGGAGGACTGGGAAACTGGCGCAAAATGGGGAGACCTTTGGCCAACAATGGACTACGATAGGTTGAAGAGAGAGAGAGAAGCATTACCAAACAATGTCCTAAAATGATGACGTTGGAAGAGATCGCTAAAGCCGAGGAAGGCGACGTCGTTGGTTGGTATGCGCCGTTCTTCCAGCTGCTTGAATAGCTGTTTCACGTACTCCGCCTCAGCTCGGTCTTCTAGCACGGCCAGGTGGCCGCCGCCAAGCAGGCATGTGGAGTAGGCGTCGTGCCAGTTTTGCGGTTCCACGTGCGCCATATAACAACTCGTATTTGGGCCTTTAGTCCAATCTGGTAAAATTAATTAATAAAATGAGGTTAAATGTTGGTATTTTTTATGTTATGAACGGAATGGTCAGTTCGCTCATCTGGGTGATATGCCTGATCATGACAGAAGCAGTGTTGAAGGAAATGAATACAGTAATTAGTCGTTTTTTTCTGTCATGACTGCTCTGCACCCGTCACCCAAGACGACAGATGTTGGGTCTTTTACACACGGTATACGGGATCTAACATTTGCCGTCAGCGGTTCAAACCCATGCTCAATGCAGTAGACCACGAAAGCATACCTACATACTTTCGTAATAACATTTGTTTACTTTTGCGATATTTACCTAATAATACTTATCTAATACTGTATAGCATTTAAGCAAACCACCCAACCATAATTATGTTCACTGCTTTTCACAGCGTTCTTTTCCATGATGCGATCTTTACCTAGTCGTATTTTATTTAATCACCTTTGTTATGTAGACAGGAGATTTTTTACTACATAACTATATATTTAAGACTTAGTTTTCTACCTATTAAATTTACCTCTGGCTGCCTACGTAGGTAGCTACCCATGTACCTACTAATCAAAAGTAAAGGTGGTTCTCCGGTCAGTACCTACTTATCCACCAACTTATCTCGCAAGTAGGTAGGCAGGTACCTATACAGATAAGTACATAGATAGCTACCTGAACACTACCATTGTTTCATAATTGATCTGAACCACAGATTTATACACTAAAGGTATACCTTTAGTGTATAAATCTGTGATCTGAACATACTTAGATTGTATGAGTTGCAATCTTCTTTGAATATAATCTTGTCAGTTCTGATCTTGCAAATAAAAGGTAGCGCCTTATGACAAGGCTGGACAAACAGCCGGCCGGAACGTCTCATAGCTACGCATCTTCCTCCCTTATACAACGGTTCGTTCTGCTCCCATAATAAATCGAGAATGGAACTAAGAAGACGACTGCCTGAAATATATATATATATATATAATATATATATATATATATATATAAACAAAATAAGTAGAATTATATAAAATAAATACAAAAGGTACTTAAATAGCTCAGCATCACAATCGGCCTGTAACATTTCACTACACGGAGTTTATTTCGGAATAACTTATCGCAGTTTGCCGCGGGTGGTGTGCTTCAAGCTTCACCGGACAATTGGCGAGCGCAGATGGCCTTCAGCCCAATAAATTTACGCAACGACCCTAAGGGTGTCCCAGAGAGGGATGCGAACCTCGGCTTAGTTCGTTGCAGGGGGGCTAGGTCAGGGCTAGGGCTGAGCCTTGGATTTTAGATCTGGAGTTCGAATCCCATGGGTGACCCACGGGATAGTGAAGGTCACTGTTAATTTTTTTCCTAGTCTGGTTAAATAGGACATTGCAGGATGAATCACCTGATTCTCCGCAAAGAAAGATGATTCCGTGCTTTGGAGATCACTTTTCGTAGTCGTCGGACCCGGCTAATATTTTAGGATAGTTAACTATTTAACTTAGTAATCGTTAAACCCACCTATCCGCATTAGGCACGCGTGGTCAGGTACGCCACAATCTCTCCATGGGTATTGCTAAACGAACACCCTGTTTTAAATAAGCAGGTAGAATGGTAAATAGAACACCGTGTTGAGTAAGTTCGAGCCTTGTCGTATAAGGAGATACCTAGAAGCCAGTAGATATAGAAGGGACCACAAAACTATGGGAATAACAGCCTATATTAAGCAAATGCGGATCAAGTTTTGGCGCTAGGAGGGGGTCACATACTCACAGTCAACAAGTTAAGAACTTATAAGGTATTTTGTTAATGTACGTTATTATAGTATTTAAAAATAGCTCGTTAGGGTCCTGACCACCCATGACCCTCCCCCGGGATCCGACGTTGATTTTAAGGTAGGTACCTAATAAGTTTGATTTTTCGTTATTTTATTAATCCCTTTAGGTATCTCATGGTAAAATATCTTTCTAAATACCTACAGTTATCGTTGGTTGGATAGTTACTGTAGTTAGATAGGTATTAAATAGGTACCTACTTACAGATTGCGATATTCAAAAGCCTTAATTTATGAGTAGCTAAATATGCTCACCATTGAGAGTAACAAACGTCCTCTCAGAGTACAAATCGTGCATGCCGACATAAGCTCCCCCATATTTGGTCAGAATGTCTGTGCTGAGTAAGGGCATCGCCTCCGCCTCGTCCAAATTGTCTGGCACCATCAGCTCTGCCCCTTCTGCCTCACATCGAATCCGAGCCGTTTTCCATTGCTCTGCAGCTTGGTGCACTTTATAGAATGCATTGAAAGCTTTCTCAAAGCGGTAATTCGCTACGAAAGTTTGGTCGTTGCGAATCTGCTTGAAAGAAGGAATTTACGCGTGGTTAAGACATTATACCAGTTAAAATTGTTATAATGGGTTCCCAATGGTGTTAAGCTCGTTTACTCAGAACTTGTACAGGATAGTAAAGAATTCAGTGGTGTAGCAAGGTGGCGGGCGAAATGCCTTAGCGAGGCCCTTTGACAGTATGTTTTACCTGAAAGTGCCGTCCTTTTTTAATTTAAAGGGTGTTAGTCAATTAAGTTGAGGCCATTAGATAACTTAGAGGGTTTGTTGTCAGTGTTCAGTCTTTATGAATCATTAATCACTGCAACCAGAGGGGCAATGCGGCTACAAGGCCCCTCTGGGTGCGAGGCCGCGGATGGTGACCTACTTCACCAACGCTTTGATGCCACCGACAGAATCATGTTCATCATAACAACGTCCCTTTGCAAGGCACAAGCTTTCCTACATGTTACGGCAACGGGGAGTTTGGGTCGTTACATGTTCAGTACTTAACTTATTTGTAACTTCGTTTTTAGGTCAGTTAAAAATATAATAAATAAACAATTTCTATTCTTTTACCTACCTACGCCATACGGGTATTTAATAATAAGAATATTAAGTTGAATTCGAAGGAATAGTATAGGTACCTACCCAGCAGGTTTTTTAATCTAGGAGACATGGAAAAGTAGACACTTGCTTTTATAGCTAAGTATAGAAAACTGAAATAAAATTAACAATAATGGATTGGCAAATTATGAAACAATGATTTAATACGTACAGCGAAATAGGCGTTCCTATGACCCGAAAGTTTAGAAAGATAAAAGGGGTCTATCTAGTTCGTTCTTACCTGTTAAGGAAAAAAACGACATTACTATTATCTGACGCAATCCAACTGTGTATTCCATATTTATAAAACGTCATATTTCAATTACTGCATATCGTCCGTATTTTCTAACACAAAGTACCAACTTTGATTGGAACTATAGATTTAATATTTTATGGGTTTTACGGTCATAAATAATGAAGCCTTGCTACCAAGGCCATTATTTCCATGGAATCACGCGATCACGGTGCAGTACCTAGGTACGATATTGCTAGAAATAAACATAATTAAAAATTTAGATGACCTAAATGTAACCTATCACTGGTTAAAATTGTAGTTTTATAGTAAAAGAATCCAGCAAGAAAACGTGATTACTCTTTTCTAATATGGTAATAATGTATATAATAGTTCGAAGTACCTATAAAAAACTATGGAAAGGAAGTTTAAAATTCAAAATACACATTTGGTATATAATTTACTATTGCATTAATAAATACAAGCAATATTTACATAAAATGCTGAAAATTATGGTATAAAACATCTACTTATAACGAAATAATACATAATGTGACAAAACTATTTAATGATTCTGTACACAATACATAAACTGTACAAATTTTAGAATTAACAATAGCAATAAGATGGCTTACAAATGTAATAATGTTATTTTATACAGTTGTGTAGGTAACAATAAGCAAACCTACAATCAGGCCTTTACTAAAATTTCCATTACTAACACCCATAGATATATTTTAACAGGCTTAAACAAAATACAATAAATAACAAAGCTAATATAACAAAAACAATTCACTAAATTTTAAATTACAAATAAACTGCTCATCAATACAAATGTTTTCTGAATATTTCATAAGAAGCATTTATTATGCCCCAACTAAGGAAAGCACGTGATATGTTTAGGAGAGCTCCATGGTAGAAATTTGCAAAGTTTGAGCCTCGTTTCCGTAATATATATTTAAATTCATACACAAGTGTCCTGTGTGGGCCTCCAAGCTCACATTGCAAAGCTATCTTTATCACATTAAGGGGATAGAATAATGTGCTTAATAGGGCTCCAATTGATGCACCTGCTATAAAATTTTGTAAACTAGCATAAAACAATGACTCTTGATGGGGTAATCGCTCTCTCACTTCATCCCTTATTATGAAAAACATTGCATTGGATGGACCGTTTCGTAATAAGATTGGTGAAATGCCTCTGTAAAACTCTTTGATGCCATAGTGCCTTGCAATATGCCTGGTAGCATGGGCTGTGTTTTTGAACTCTTTGTGGTACTTTGGGTGAATGAGTAATGTTTGTAATCTTTCAAATGGCATCAGTGTTGCTTCAAAGCAGCCAGCAACAACACCAGCTATTGATTTTGCAATGTAAGGATTAACTTTGTGACTAAGGAGTGGTTGCAAGCATTCATCATATACACCAAACATCAAAGACATGGAAAGGGTCCTCTGCATCAGGGGGGGCAACATTCCCCTATACAAGTATCCTAATCCTTCCTTTTGTAGTTGATTAAGTGCAAAGGTGGCCTCTACTCCATGCATCATCTGTAATTCACCAAAAGAACATGAGAATTTATTTTGAGTATGACTATAAATTGTAAACCAAAACTATAAGATTAAATTCAAGGTTACCTGTCTAAATATGAGTTTGTTTAAAGGATAACTAATGATAATATTACAGAAGGCAGAACCTCCTCCGCAAACAAACTCCTTCCAATTTACAAACAGGCTTGAGGTTGACACAGATACACTCCCATCTTTAAGGCCAGTTCCTTCTATTAGCTGTTGTTCCGTCATGTCCACTCTTTTTTTGCAATCACATGACATTATTTTTTCCCATCCTCTATAAAGAATAAATATTTATTTTTAAATATGTGCTTTAACTCTAGTACCTACAATTAATATTTTACTGATTGATGTTACAAGTACACAGCTGGTAAGATCAATCAGTATAACTGCGGGTTTTCATAGCTGTACTAGTACAAAAGTCAATTCATAAAGTTCAAAGCAATTATCCCTAAAGTTATGACAAGCTTGCTCTATTAATTATATAAAATATTACGTGCTACGTTAGAAATACTTTGTTATTTACAAGTTTACAAATATGATTATGTTATGTACCTGGATGGTAAGTTTTATTATTTGTTTTGTATGGGACTAGATATTTACTTTTAAACAAGCTTTCAAAGAAATAAGTTTTACTCATTTAACTTATTGAAATGTAAATCCCGAAACTATAACCAAAAATCTAAATTCAAGCCATCAAAACTTCAGTGATTGACATTGACAATTCAAGTTTTCTATTAGAGGCTCATACAGCCAAAAGTAATGCTATAAAAGTTCTAAAAAGAACTGCGTAACATATTTCAATAACATCATCAATCAACAAAGTTAATCTTGAGTTTAACGCGAGGTATATTTACTAATGGCGAGGCAGCATAGTTTATGTTTTTAGCTTTTTCCAAATGGAACGAACGAAAAGTCAACAAGTCAATGTTACAAAAAAGACAATAAATATACCTACTGTCAAAATTAAGTGTTCTTCACCTTTCAACATTCGGTGTTAGTTTTTTAAATGCTTAATAGCTTATTTGTTTTTCGGAATTAACACTATGGCAGCAGTACTAAAAAAAAGGGCTTTAGCCGAATACAACAAATCATTCCAGGTAACTAATGTTATTTTGTTTATATTTTGTTCTTGATATCGGCTTTTTCTAACTCATTCACTATTGCTTGCAGGATGGTCCCTCTTCTAAGAAACTTCATTTAGCTAAGAAACCACTGATTGGAAGTTCTGCGGCAGTGTTTGTGGGCTTGTTAGAGAAGTGCAAGTCCAGCGACGAAGCATTACAACTCTTGCTGCGTATATCTGACTGTCTCCAGTTTCAGGAGTCCGATGTGGAAGAGGCAATAAAGAAGCTATCTGAACACTTTCAATCGGAAGAAGATTCGGTTGTGAGAGTTAAGATTTTGTGGTTGTTTTGTGATATTGGATTGGAGTGCCCTGGGGCTAACCTTAACCATTTGATTGATGAAACCATACATTTAATTAAAAATGAAACTTCTCATAAGGTCAGTTCAAAGAAGACACATTTAGTATAATTTTAATAAATTTTAAACAATTTATGTCTTGCTTTTGGTTATTTATTCTTTTAACATGATTTTTGTACCAGGTTATAGCTCAAGGCTTAGCAACATTGATAAAACTTGGAAACAAGCTTAGTGATGATAAAATTCTGATGATGCGTCTAGTTGGGGTAGCAAGAGACAATCTCAAAGACACCAGCCACCAAGTCAAGTGTCGTTGTCTGCAGCTCATTAGTGAACTTTATCCAATGTACCCAGAATCTGAAAGAACCACTGAAATGGCTGCTGAAGCGAATGTTATTGTTAAACTCTTGGGTGACTACTCTAATGCCGAGGTGTGTATTTATATCCAGCTCATCTTTAGTAACATTATAGGTGGCTAGGAGCTTCATTTTTTGTAATATTTTTTGATATAACATGTAATCTTGTGAAGTTTTAATCTGTAGCAAATAATACTTTTTGAAAAAAAAAATTTGTTAGGTTATATTTACACCATTTTGAGTAATTTTGACATTTCTGATTCAATGATTCTGAAGTCCTTCCTTAAATCCTTACAAAGTTGTTGGTCCATCAGGTCAGAGCCTGCTTGAATGATGCATGTGCTAAAACAATAGACTCCATATTGTTTGTCAGGAGTTTACTCCCGTGTAAACATACAACCACTTTAAAGTATTCTTATTGCCTTTGGTAATTAATAAATATTTTAATGGGTTCAATAAGTTATATAGTAAGAAAAGTCAATAATTCATGTGCTTGATACATTAAAATACAGATTATTCTTCATTTTACAATTCCACAAAAAAAATACAAAACAAATGACAGCCTTTTTTCCAATAAGCAAACATTTTGCAACCAGCACTAGTTGCCCAGCCACTATACAGCCTAATACTATAGTGCACTGACAGAATTATTTGTTTCAAGAAATTCAAACATTAGTCATGTGAATTATTTGTTTCAAGAAATTCAAACACTATGGTGTTACTATAGTTGTAATTATTATGACCCTTAGAACTTTGAATATTCAATAAATTGCAATTCATTAATTGCCAATGCATTTGTATTATCATTAAGATGTTAAATACTATTTTCAGGATGCTAGGGTTCGCTGTGAAGCGTTCCAGTCTCTGTTGACACTGGATAAACGAGGGCAGACTTTAAATGCTGACTTATATGAGAATGTATGTGCTGCATTGTCGGATGATTATGAAATTGTTAGAGAAGTGGCACTCAAGTTGATTTGGCTGTTGGGCAACAAATATCCAGAAAAGTAAGTAAATTTTGTTTTGTATTTTTTTCAGTAACTATTTAAAATTTGATATAAGCATAACAATAATAATGTCTGATTGAAATCCATACATTTATCACCAGGGCACAAGCTGCATAGCATTGCTATGGAAAGATTAATTTATTCAAATGGGGCTTAAAGCAAGTACTAATGAACTTAAAAATTATAAAAAGAAGCTAAATAAAATATGCAAAAGTGTGACTTAAATTTAATTTGAATACCATAAAGCACATGCAATCTCTGAAAACAAATAGTTTTTTTAATTTTTATGACAATTAAATAATAACGATAACAAGCTAAGTTGGTATATTTTTTCTTATTATTTGTTTTCTTGTTTTACCATGACCAACTCTGAAATCAGAGATTGTAGACAACTTGACTAATTCTGGCATGGTTTAATGTAACATTGTCTGGCTGCAGCAACTGAGGACTTCATTTGTCATGGTACTTTTCAGATATTAAATCAAGTACAAATCTCAACCTCAGCCCCATCAAAGAGTGGGGCTGAGTTTGAGATAATTTCAAATTTAAACCTAAATTATTATTTAACTACCCATGTGGTGTAATTGGTTCTGATGTCGACACTTACATCAAGGGTTCCAGGTTTAATCCCTGGGCAGTACAAACTGTGTGCGTGAGTTTAAGCATGTCTGTTTGTATTGGTCTGGGTGTATTTATTTAAACTTTATGCACCATACAAAAAGACAGTACAAGGGCGAACTTAATGCCTAGAGGCATTCTCTACCAGTTTACCACAAGGCCATGCAGAAAATTAATAACAAGTGCGGTAAAAAATTAATAAAGAAACTTTTATATAAAAAAAGAATGTATGTATGTATTTACAAAAAAATATTTTATATGTATGATGATCCATTGTTTAGTACCCATATTACAGGCTAAATGCTTAGGATTAGATGGTGCTGTGTGAATGTTAGTGGATATTTATTTATTGAATTATTAAATCTAATAATGTCTTATTTTCTTATAAACTATGTACTTTTTAAGATGACTTACTGAGGCCACTCCACTCCCAGATTAAGATGTAGGAATAAAGCAGAATATATATTTATTACTTCATTTACAGTATAACAACACTGCAGGATGGTGAGACGACAATGCGTTTGGTAGACGATGCGTTTATAAGAATCTGCTCGGCGGTGAACGACCTATGTATGCAGGTGCGCGCGCTCGCCTGCTCGCTGTTGGGAACCACGCGCGGGGTCTCCGATCGCTTCTTGCTTCAGACTCTGGACAAACAGCTCATGAGTAACATGAAGGTTAGATCTCCATATTTACGACGCTGTATATTACCTGATAATTTTCTTTTGTAGAGTAATTCAGTCATATTATATTAAAAACCGTTAGCATAGATGTTTCTAAAATTAAATATTTTGACCCTTTACTAATGAATGTTTGCCTACTCAAGAAATCGGAATTTAAAAAATGCTTCCTTTTTATCAGTACTCTATTAATCGATGTCAAACAAAAAAATATTTAACCATTAATTAGGTGTGAGTTAAATTAAATCCAATAATTTTTATTTGCCAAAAAAAAGGAAAACTTTACTACAAAAGTCATTAGTTCAACTAAGGTCCATGAAAGGCACTTGAAAACTAAAGCATACATATTGAAAACAATCTGACAAGAAACTTTGTTAGAGGTTTCACTTCTCTCTCTCGTTTTTTCCCGCGTGACATGTACAGGCATCAAGCCCCAGCATATGGCTAGGCGTCTTCTCATAGCTTATCACATCTCTATAGCTCTGTGATTGTATTCCAAACGTGTGCCGCAGAAAAAGCGTACGGCGCACGAGCGCGGCGCGGAGTTGGTCCGCAGCGGGGCGTGGGCGAGCGGGCGGCGGTGGGCGGACGACGCGCCCGGCCGCCTCGTCGGCTCCGACGACGTGCAGCTGCTGCCGGGCGGCGCGGCCGGCGCCTTCGTGCACGGCCTCGAGGACGAGCTCATGGGTATGATGCCGCGGGTGTGACGTCACCGGCGCGAGGGCGGCGGGCGGCGGTGGGCGGACGACGCGCCCGGCCGCCTCGTCGGCTCCGACGACGTGCAGCTGCTGCCGGGCGGCGCGGCCGGCGCCTTCGTGCACGGCCTCGAGGACGAGCTCATGGGTATGATGCCGCGGGTGTGACGTCACCGGCGCGAGGGCGAGCGGGCGGCGGTGGGCGGACGACGCGCCCGGCCGCCTCGTCGGCTCCGACGACGTGCAGCTGCTGCCGCGCTGGGCGGACGACACCGGCGCGAGGGCGGGTCATTTAACTACTAGCAAATACACATTTTGACATTAAATTTATCATTCTATGTACTTTTAATTCGTTTTTTTTTCTATTGACTTGTTAGTAAAAGCTACAGCTACGTCTTGACTCTCGCAGCTCGAGTTTTCGTATTAAGAGGGTAAGAAATATATGGCTAGGGAACGGTGGTTTCAGGCCTTCGGTAACTCGCTCGCCGATATATTTCTTTCTTAATGTGCCAAAGTGTACAGGACGGTCAGGACATTCATGTGATGGCAAGTAATACTATCGCCGGACCATGACGAGGCGGCATTAATGGAGACCAACAACTGATGGACAGTTATTTTTCTCCATCAATGCCGCACCGCGCCTGTCACTCACAGATACTAGGTCTCTTATACCCGATAATTTTACTAGCTAAAGTGCCCTCATCCAGAAACGCAGAAGTGCATAACCTTCCTGTTTCACGGGACAATATATAACCTGCCTAGACGACTCAGTACCGAGTCTACCACCTAGTAAAAATTTCATTATTATTAACATTGATAACATTTTTTTTTATGTAGAGGTCCGAACGGCGGCCGTGGAAGCTGTGTGCGAGTTGTCTATGGAGAACTCGGTATTCGCGACCACGTCTCTGGACTTCCTTGTGGACATGTTCAACGATGAGATCGAAGACGTCCGCCTACGCGCCATTGACAGTCTCACGAGGATCTCGCACCACATTGTGCTGCGGGAGGACCAATTGGAGACTATTCTGGGAGCGTTAGAGGTTAGTTTTTGTTTTATATCCATACTTATATTGTAAATACGAAAGTCTTGTCTGTTTGGTACGCTTAAACGCCTGAACTGATTTTGATGAAATTTGGACTTGGAGACTTTTTGTCTAAAATGAGGAGTGGAAGTTTGTAGGGCGCATTCCGAATTTGTAAGCGGAAAACTAAAAATTCGTTGTCGGATATTTCACATTAGTAGCTAAACAATAAGTAACTAGATGCACAATCACGAAGAAATATCAAGCAAAAACGGTCCGAGCCGCTTGCTAAATATGTTGAGTTATTGTTGCATTTATGACATAAAATTATTCATTAAAACTGACGCGTCATTAAAAGGGTAAAAATCGTATATGTAGCGACTTTGACATGTAGCGAGCGACGTGATTATGAATGAAAATTTTGCGCAACTGACGCGATGGGCAGACTTCTGCCGCGGACACTTTTGAGTGATATTGTGACCCACACTTAAAGTTCTTACGAAAACTTGATAACTGTCAATTTTATTTCTCTCTCACAACAGGACTTTTCAATGGATGTCAGGGAAGGCTTACACCGAATGCTGGGCTCGTGTACCGTAGCATCGAAGACTTGCTTAGAAATGTGCATCGATAAAATATTGGAGAACCTGAAAAGATATCCACAGGTGAGCAGTTAAATCTATTTTTTTTAATAAAAACAAACGAGAAGAGCTTTGGTGGCTCATTGGTGCGGACTGTTGCCTTCGATTGGAAGGCGCAGGCTAAACCCGCACATACCAATGTGATTTAAAATTTTCGAAATTATATTTACGTTATCCGACGCGCTTACGGTGAAGGAAAACATCGTGAGAAAACCTGCGCACGTCTGCGAAGAGATTTAAAGGTTGTGCGTGAAGTCTGCCAATCCGCACTGTGCCCGCGTGGACGACCAAGGCCTATACACCCGTGTACCGGTAGGCTCGTGCTCCTCGATGGGGACATTTAATGAGCTGATGATGAATATTGGAACACTTCACAAGTGATAAAAAGTCGTGATTTAAACATTGACATGTATAAAACATGATTCAACCATCTTACTTGATCAATGTTCACACATGAAAACAAAATATGTTTTTTCTAAGTACATACTAAATAAGAAGTCCTTACTTTGATAGATTGTAAAAAAAATATTTGCCAATGTTTACTATAAAATGCTAGATGGTGGCACTTTTTAATTTCATAATCATACATAACGCAAGTTTGTCTCACTAAGCGTCATGTCATTTATCAGTTCACTTCTATTTTTAAGTTATGCAGTGGACTGATCTCAATATTGAACGTTTGATGATAGCGGTAGCGTGGCCGAGCGGTCTAAGGCGCTGGTTTAAGGCACCAGTCTCTTCGGAGGCGTGGGTTCGAATCCCACCGCTGCCATACTTTTTTCCACATTATTAATCTGACAAATTTCAGAAATAGTTTTCTGAACGTTTTTGGCACTGTTTTAAGTTTTGTGTCTGTAAAATCAGTCTATGAATTTGGTGTATTTAATTACTATAAATAACTAATTTGCCGCCCAATCAAAATGTCATGTGGTGATAACTACATCATACTTAGCTTCTACTACTGTATGGTATATTTTCCTTTAATCCATAAAAGAGGCGTGGAAATAGAAAACTCTTTTCTGGCGCCGATAAGGTCCTAAATACAGTTAACTGTTACTATTTGAAATTGAATAGTTTTAATTAGCTAAGAGTGATGTGTAATAGGAATTAGGATAAACAAATATAAAATGAAACAATATTAAATAAATCATTTTATTACTATACTCGCTGACCCGACAGACTTCGTCTTGTCAGAAAAATTTGTAATGAGGCAGTGTTTTGTTCCTACCTTTTTTATATTCTTTGCAAAAATTATCGTGAACAGAACCGTCATCCTGGTAATAATTCGGTGTAAATTAAAAATAATTAAATAAAACCCTATAAGCATTTAAAAGTAAGTAATTTTAATGAACTTTATATTATAATAGCAATAAAGCTCAAATTGATTCTACGTTTTAGTTAGAAAACGTTTGTATGTGAAAAAGAAAAGGGATTTTTTTAGGGTTTTCCCGGCAATTATTCGCCGTAAGAACCATCCTTGGACTTCAATGAACATTTTAAAAAAAGAATTGGCCAAATTGGCCAGGCGTTGTTGAGTTATGCGCTTACCAACACATTTTGCGATTCATTTTTATATTACTATATGTATATCACTTTCAGATAAAGGTTTATATATAAAAGTAATATGAGTACATTTTAGATGGGAAGTTCGTAAATGAATAATTATTGGAATTACATGTTTAGGTATATACGAGTTTAATGAGTTGTTACAATTTCAATTAATAATTTCAATAAATAAATTCAATTAAGATAACCCATTTGAAGGTTGTTTGCATGGGTAATTTAATATATCATTACATATGAATCAAATTTGAGTGTCTGTTTGTAATATTGAAATAATTTTTTTTTCATGCATATGAATATATTTAGATATAAATGCCAGAACAACAATTTTTAAAATTTTGTCTGTCTGTCTATCTGTTTGTTCCCGATAATTTCTGAAACGGCGCAGTGGATTTGGATGTGACTTTTTTGGCAGGTGTATGTAATGAGAAAAAATATAGGCTACTTTTATTTTAGAAATACGAGTAACTTTACATTTTGGAATAACAAAGCAATGATTTACCGTGCGGCGGCCACGCTTCTCGTGAGCTGCTAGCTTTGAGGTAATGTTTTACCGTGGCAGAATATAATCTTATAACGTGGGTACGCGGGAACAGCTAGTCTTATATTATTATTTTTTCCGTCATTGCACATATCCATAAAGTATAATATACTTAGCTCTGCTGGGAAATACGGCTGAAAAGTCAGTACCTACATAAATACCTGGACTCGATGATTAAAGCTTTGTTATACCTATGAAGGTCGGTAATCGAAAGTTTCACACTCAGAATCAGTTCCCCTCAGCTTTTTATTCTGGACAAAGTATGATAACATTGATTCTTTATGTTTACGACCCATATGGGCCAAGTTCATATAAGTATCCAATATAAATACGTATAAATACGATTACGATTATGATGAGCTTGTATTTTGTGTCAATTTAATACATATTAGAAATACATAATAGTAATTGTTCATAGGACAAGCGGTCAACGTTCCGCTGTGTGCAAAGGCTAGGCAGCTCCCACGCGACCCTAGTACTGCCGCTGACTACGAGACTTCTCGCCGTGCACCCCTTCTTCGATATGCCAGAACCTGACGTGGAAGATCCAGCCTGTATCCTTTATTTTCATGATCTTGTTTCCTCGTATAGTAGTATACAATCTTTGTTGAACAATAAACTAACTACACGAAGTGCACAGTCACGAAGAAATTATCAACCAAAAAATGTCCAAACTGCTTGACACATACGTTGACACAATTAAATTATTCATTAAAATGTTGACCTTAAAGTGTCATTAAAAGGGTACAAAATCAAAAGCACGAGCATACTACAATGTCATTGTAACATGTAGCGAGTGACGTGATTATTAATGAATATTCTATATAAAGTGTGTCAACCCTTACTGAGTTTCTTGCCGGATTCTTCTCAGTTTGAGGTGTATTCCGAACCGGTGGAAGCTTCATTTGACATTCATAAGTGCCTTCCTTGGGCCTAAACTAAATAAATTATTTTTGGACCTGAATTTGTCAACTGTACACCACATGGATCATCAAATTAATGATGGGGTTTCATTATGAATATTCCAAGTAATATTCCTTAGCCTTAGCCAGATATGTGTGTGCTGATACTCGTGCTAAATGCGGCAGCACACTGTTCCACGATGCTGCCGCTATTCGAGGAGCACACCATCAAGCATTATACGTATCTTCGTGACACCATGCCGCATCTTGTACCGTACCTGCCTATAGGTAAGTTTTTATATGATTGGTTCAAAAAAGAAAAGCTTGTGACTGAATTTTGACCGTATAGTCGATGGGCGAATCCGAATGGAAAATGTTGCCATATCCTAAATATTATACGAAACTTCAATTACACCTAAGACAATGCTATAAACAGTTTACTGGGTTCTAAAATTAATTACATTAATAAATATCCACTGACATTAACGCATCGCTATCTAGTCCCAAACTAAGCATCCGCCTGTAATATGAGCACTAAACAACGGATAAACATACTTATATACTTTTTTTGTAAATCCATACATATTATACATAGGAAACACCCAGACCTATACAAACAGACATGTTCATGCACACAATGTTTGTACTGCCTGGGGATCGATCCCGGAACCCTTGGTGTAGTAGTCGATATCTACAACCATTACACCAAATGGGTCGTCAATATATGCTCGTACCAAACACATATTGTCCTTTATTTTTAAAATTATGTAACAGGTATATAAAGTCCGACAGTTGATGTAATACCATTACATCATTGTATTATAATACGATACCAATTTGTTTTCTTTTTTATTCAAAGAGGTTATTCAATTTTGAATTTGTCTCTCCGTCATGGCTACATTTTTCATATGCCGTACGCTATGAACGAGAACTTATTCAAGTAATTATCTGATACAGTTGAGAATCACATAAGATTATGGTGACACATTTTGTTTGTCTCATATTTCTCTTTGCACTATTTTATCGGCCTTCAATTTATGTGAGAAAACATTGTGCTGAATCTATAATAGGTAAAGCATACGTTTAGTCACGTAAAATGGGTTTTGCAATGATAGTAGATTCCTTAATTGTTTTCCAGTGTTAATTTCACAATGTTGCAAGTATTGCAACATGTTTTATTTACCTACGTACGTGCATTTACTGCAATGAGTAACTATATTGGCGTGTACTACACAACGGTAGCGTGGCCGAGCGGTCTAAGGCGCTGGTTTAAGGCACCAGTCTCTTCGGAGGCGTGGGTTCGAATCCCACCGCTGCCATATATCTTTTGTTACTTGCGAATGTATGAGACTACTATGAATATATAATATAATATTTAAATGGGTATCCGTTTGTATTGCTATACTTTATGAAAGTATTTTTAATTATAATCATCAACTCATTAGTTTAGAGTCAATACTTCGCAAAATGTTTATTAATTTTACGTATTATATTTATTCAATTTCACTGTTCTATTTCTACTAGAGAAAGCAACTTACAAAACACGAGTTTGCTATACACATTTATAATATGGTTCTCATCATCATTACAGCCTAATTATGTCCACTCCTGAACGAAGGCCTCCCCTAATGATTTCCACGCGGACCGATCCCTTGCAGTTGACATCCATCTGCTACCCGCCACCTTAACCAGATCATCCGTCCATCTGGTTAGGGGTCGGCCTACGCTTCGCTTTCCGTTACGTGGACGCCACTCGAGAACCTTTCGGCCCCATCGGCCATCGGTTCTACGTACTATGTGCCCTGCCCACTGCCACTTCAACTTGCTAATCCTCTGGGCTATGTCAGTCACCCTAGTTCTCCTACGGATATTATCGCGTAGGGATAATATCCGTAGTTTCGGATTTTATCGCGTAGGGACACACCTACATAGCCCTCTCCATAGCATCATATGCATATAGCATAATATGGTTCTAAATCAAAGAAAAGTTTACATAGGGATTTTACTAAAAATTCTAATAACACAATCTGGTAAAACATGAAAGAAATGTGTCTCCGCATATTCATGTTTTTGAATTGTAAACCAAAAGCTGCAGTAGAATTCATTTATAACGACGTCGCTAATAATGACTAACCGTTTTTAGCGTCGATATTATTTACTCAAGTTCGGTTTAATAGTTAGATACTGAGAAAATGTAAACGTTTAGTGCGACACCGGTTTGAGCGACAAACCGTTTATAGCGACCATTTTTTTACGATAATTCGTCCGTTTAAAACGACGCGCTGTGTTTTGTTTCAATTTAGGTAACAAATGACCAATACCTCGGCCCCCTCACTTTCCCCGCGCGCTTCACCGTTCAATTCTCTGAAGCTCTGAAGGCTGCGGAAACGCTTAATGTATTTGTTCAGACTAACTTTGATGATGACCATATGAAAACAATGATGTCACGAATTCACAATGCTGTCCGAAGTTCTTACTACCGAACAAAAGTCTGCCAAAAACAAACCAAAATAACCGATTTCCTACGTTAGTGACAGTATTACAGTACATTACGTTGTATGTAATTTGGTATGTACTACTTATTTGTGTACATATAAGAATAATTAATATAAACATATGTAACTGATTCCTACTACATGTTTTATTTACCTAAATATAAGCTGAGTGGCGACCAATTTAGTGTTATTGTTGATTGTTTAACTTCATATTATTAGTCTAAATACTTATAATTGATTTCTTTTATATGCACATGTACCTATTGAAAAAACACTAAATAAACGTTTTATTATTATTATTATTATTATTATTATTAAATAGGAAAATCAAACTTTTGCACTTATAATACATAATTACATACATATGTAAATATCCGTTTTATACGTCATCCGGTTAGTACGACATAATATCGCCGATCCCTTTTAGGTCGTTATATCCGGATTCTACTGTGATTGATTAGGTCTTTTCGAGTCAGCGATAAAATCGAGCAGTATTTGACTGGGTAAACGAAATGGTTCCATTCAGTGGATTAGACTAACCAATTTTATTTTATGTAATAAGTGAACAGGACGGTTAGGACGCTCACCTGATGGTAAATGATACGCCTAACTATGACAGAGCACCATTGAAAGAGACCAACAACTGACAGACAGTTATTATCCTCCATCAATGCCGCACTGCGCCCGTCGCCCGAGACGACAGATGTTAGGTCTCTTATACCCGGTAATTTCACTAGCTACAGTACCCTCAAACCGAAATACAAAAGTGCATAACACTTCTGTTTCACGGGACGATACCTGGCACAGCTGGTACCTTCCTAGACGACTCAGTATCGAGTATACCACTCAGTGAATTTTTTATCGCTTCTGCTCGCCTACTTATGCCACTAGAAAAAATATTTTAAAATTGTATGTTGACTTGTTTAGGGGAAGCTCAACAACTGAGTGGCGAGAAGATCGAGCCAATAGACGACAGCGCTGTGCGGCGCTTTTTCGACTCGGTGCTACAGCATATAGACAATACTACGCTCAGCATCAATGTTCGTCTTAAAATGCTGCAATCTGCTGAAGAACAATTAAACAAGTTTGTACAAGCTTAACTAAATTATTGTGATGTATGAGCATATTAATGCAGGTATATAAAATAGTTGAAGTTAACGATTCATTACATTTATAAATTCAATCAAAATGTGTTTAACTACATTTATCTAATATACCTGTGTGTTGGGTGAATCTTTTATTTTTGCTACAATCTTACGATGGTAGCCGTTAATATCCACCAGTGAATCCGCATTCAGCTAGCATGATTACGGCTTAATTTCACCATAGCCATGCTGTGCGGGAAGACAGTGCCCTGCAGTGAGCAGTTTTAGGTCGATGATGATAATTTGAAGATAGAAAAATTGATTGGCCTACTAAGACACATTTTAATAAATTGCAGAAGACACAAAATTTAAACATAATTACAACAAGGAAGGTATACACGAGAAAACTTAAAAACAATTCATATGTCAATACTCAATAGCGGCCGAAA
Organism: Leucinodes orbonalis; assembly: GCA_019425675.1. Lineage (NCBI taxonomy): Eukaryota > Metazoa > Arthropoda > Insecta > Lepidoptera > Crambidae > Leucinodes > Leucinodes orbonalis. Next base: position 95,525 of record PQWD01002920.1, read on the forward strand.
GGTCATTGCCTCAGCTTGTGTTACAACGTGACAACGTCGCCATGGTAACTCCGATATTCTGACAGTACCTACCTTGGTGTGACGTTATTACACTTTTAACTGGGCTACCCTCGGTAATTTAGTAAGTGGTTACACTTGGTGTCAGGTTGTCGGAGATGGAGCCAATGGTGTCGGGTGCGGCGCAGTTCACAGCCCTCTTCGTGAGGTGCGCTCGGGCGTTACACGAAGCGCTCGCGACCAGCGCGGGACCGCCGGCGCATGCGCTCGCACAACTATCCACTGACTGCCTTAGGTAAAAAAAGTTAACTTAAATTATATATAAAAAAAACATCCTCGTTCCATCATCTCCATAAAAAAATATTTCATCATCTCTACCTACCCCTGTGGACCAAGGCGTGAGCTTTCATCATCATCAGCCCATTAAACGTCCCACCGAGGGCACGAGCCTACCCGTATAGGGTGATTAGGCCTTAGTCGTCACGCGGCCCAGTGCGGATTGGACGACTTCACACACAACCTTCGAATCTCTTCGCAGGCGTGCATGAAGGTTTCCTCACGATGTTTTCCTTCACCGTAAGAGCGTCGGATAACGTACATATATTTTCGAAAATTCGAAATACATCGGTACATGTCGGGATTAACTCAGCCCTCCGGTAGGCAGGCGACAGTCCACACCACTGAGCTACCGACGCTCAGGCGTGAGGCGTGATCTTTATTATTTATTTATTTATAAATTATAAAAAAACCCGCCGCCTAAATATAAAATATTTAAATAAATAAAATACACGCCTAAATACAAGCCCTTTTATCAAATGTATCAAATACACATAATGCGTGGGTTTGAAAAATATATATATATTTTCGAATAAAGATGATATTGAGGGGTTTGTGCAAAAGTATGTAATCCGCCATTTTGTAGCGGCGGCTATCTTGGAGCAATTTTCATTAAACATAGCTAAGAATACTCGTCGTATTTACTTTTCAGACATAAAATAAACAGTTCATCCGTTAGGGAGCTGCGATGCCCCGGACAGACACACACAGACACGTGAAACTTATAACACCCCGTCGTTTTTGCGTTGGGGATCAATAGCTGTCTGGGATACTTGAGCCATCATAAAGAGGGACTCTAGGTTCGAGCTGTCTCGTAGAGTTTATATGGATTGTTCTACTTAAAAATAGTTGAGAACTTCTCATCTGTATTTAAGGCCTCGGGTATTAGGAAAATCACTTATAAAGTATCTAGACAGAGTCTACCCCACGGTAGCGCTAGTACTCAGGTTGACTCAGGTAGAGAGGGACTCTTCGATCAGTATCTACCTTATGAAAATGAAAATGAAAAGTGTTTATTCAGTTTAGGTCCTTAAAGAACACTTATGAATGTCAATTGAAGCTACCACTGGTTCGGGAGGTAGTTTTCCACTGAGAAGAAACCAGCAAGAAACTCAGTAGTTACTCTTTTCAAAAAAAAATTGTGTTCTTCGATTTCAAAAAATCTTCGAGGGACTCGACTACTCAGATGCTGGGGGTCATCGTGGACGGGGACTTTAGGTTACTCCAGTCTCGTATCTGAGTATGTTTTCACATACGTACCTACTTCGATTGTTTCCTAAACATAATTTATATTGTATTTTTCTGTTCTTAAATATCGGTGAAGGAAAACATCGTGAGGAAACCTTCATGCACACCTGCGAAGAGATTCGAAGGTTGTGTGTGAAGTCGTCCAATCCGCACTGGGCCCGCGTGGACGACTAAGGCCTAATCACCCTATACGGTGCCCCTCGGTGGGGACGTATAATGAGCTGATGATGAAGTACCCATTGCATAATATCTTTGCTGAAACTGGGGGCGTAGGTAGCGCGTGTTTGTGATTATTTGTCAGTTTAAATATAATAAGGAAGAAAGTTACCCTGCTTTTGAAGTTGCAGTTTCGGCCGGGGTCTTATTGGGACCTTGTCAAGGTTAGTTTAATTTTATTTTTTGGTTGTCAGCCCTCGGCGTTATTATCTTGCCCGTTGAAACTGTGAAGGCTGATGGGAAACTGTTTATCTGAAAAATAAGAGATCTCATTTCCAGTTCGCCTGCAACTCGCCGCAAGCCGCATTTTTCTAAGATACTCATGAGTGTTGTGTCCTACAACCCGAACTTCAGGGTACCTATTCCAACCCAGTTCAACCCGTTGAGCGCCAGGAATCCAGATACAATAGAAAATTTATAATGTCTGGCGCCAGATGGCGTCGTTGACGGTTAAAGTGTTAAAAATAGCTTATGTGTGATAACATCTTGACAGGTTACAACACCAATTCAGCGGTGTAACGGAGCAAGAGAACGCGTGCGTGTGGCAACTGGCACTACGGGTTAGTGCGGCGCGATTGTACGCGGCGGCCGTGGGCGACTGCCCGGTTGGAGCCGGGTTCGGTTCCCAGGCGGGATCCGCCGCCGCACTCACGGCAGCAGCCGCGTTGACCCACCACGCGGAGTTGCTCGACAGGATGCTGGCTTCCGCAGGTTACAGATGCTTTTTTTATTTTTTAATAATAAAAATAGTTAAATGTCGTGCAAACGGGACTTCGATAGGAGAAATTCATATGAATGGTGGAGCACTATTCTATGTAAAAATAACTAACCGATTCTTATACAGGTTACATTTTGAATCGTGGTATCCATTCGACCTATTATTGTACTCATATTATGGAATATTTTCATTGGAACCTCATACCAAATAGATTCATCATAAAAGTTATGGATCATAGAGAAAGAATAAGAACAAAATAAATGATAAATAATAATCGGTTTTCCGAAGATTTGAATATAAAAATATCGTGATATACATGTACAAGACACCGGTTAGTCAGAAGAGTTTAATATCACCAGATTTGTATACTTATCTTTCAAATATTTTGTGATGCATGAGATATTGGTTTGATATAACGAGATTTTACTATATCACTAGCACTATTTGTCATGTGTAAATTTGGATATCACGGATATTTTGTTTATCACTAAAAGATTTTTGCCATATATAAAAATTTGGTTGATTAAAAGAGTTTGACATCATTAGATTTATTTTTATCACTACCAAACTTTGACATACATAAGAAATAGGTTAGAAGTTAGAAGCAAAGGAGTTTAATATCACGTGTTAAACTCATTAACCTTGCATTCATACAAATTATTCGTATACTTATAGCTATCGTGTACGTTGTATGCAATGTCGTTGGTGTACCTTAATAAATAAACGTTATAAATTGTGTGTCAGGCGTGGAACCGGAGCCGTTCACGATCGCGGTGTTCCAGCAGTTATCCATGAACGCGGACAACAAGCCGGCGGCGCTGGCGCGGGCCATCATGCCTCTGCTGCAGGCCGCGCCTCTGCCAGTCATACCCAAGCCTAACCTTAAGGTATAACACGCGTTCATGGCTATGTCGCGCTAGAATATTATTTGGTAACACCTGAATGGGAAAACTCGCTCATTGTGACTAGACATATACACGGTGTTAAATAAGTAAGCAATAATAATGAAGGGTGACAATATTGTAAATGTTCAAGATTCTAGTGTAGGTAGAAAATGTGTGTCAATCTGCAATTTGATATTCTATTATTTTGAGGTCATTAACACTCAACAGGGTTGGTCTTTTAAAAAGTAGGTCAATTTTTGAAGCGTGTTTTTCTTCGAAACTATAACGATTTAAAATTAGTTTAGAGCTCCCTTAATTACTTAATTACCAAACTTATACCCTAGTCAATTATTATTGCTCACTTATTTAGCACCGTGTATATTTTTAAATTTAATCATCATAACATGATTATCAATATTGCTGGAATTATATTTATTTTGTTACAAATAAGTTGTTACTTGATTTATTTTAAAATCTTAGGCCCGTATTCTAGAACGAGACTTAAGTGTTGATCTTCATTTGAGTACAGTGAAAAAAGGATAGCGCTTTATACGATAAATAGCACCATCCCTTTCATAACTCAATTTACGATCAGATCACTCAGATCACGGTTCTCAATCATTCTAGAGTTCTCAATTTGAGTTCTATCATTCTAGAGTGCTCAATTTGAGTTCTAGAGTACGGGCCTCGAATCGATCATAGCATTTATTTTTTTATAAGGTGATTCGCGAATGCTTCTAGGCATTTTGCCATTCTATATTCTATGTAAATGATTTAAAATTAAAACGATAAAATAAAAAACAGATCCGTATGTGCACCGCGAGTATAATCGAGCCGGCGAGCGACAACGACACGGTGTTGCGTTTCTGTGCCGGTCTGGTGACGAGCGTGGCGCTCGAGGCCGAGGTGGTGCGAGTGCGGGAGCCGGCGGCCGTGAGGGTGCGGGTCGCGTACCCCGACCGCCGGGTGCACGCGCTCCCGCCGCCGCGGGGACACCTGCGCCCCTTGGACCACCACAACACCAGTGAGTGACACACACACACAGCCTGTGGCCGTGCGGGTGCGGGTCGCGTACCCCGACCGCCGGGTGCACGCGCTCCCGCCGCCGCGGGGACACCTGCGCCCCTTGGACCACCACAACACCAGTGAGTGACACACACACACAGCCTGTGGCCGTGCGGGTGCGGGTCGCGTACCCCGACCGCCGGGTGCACGCGCTCCCGCCGCCGCGGGGACACCTGCGCCCCTTGGACCACCACAACACCAGTGAGTGACACACACACACACAGCTGTGGCCGTGCGGGTGCGGGTCGCGTACCCCGACCGCCGGGTGCACGCGCTCCCGGTCCAACGCTTTGCTCTGCCCAAAGATCTCGATACTTATTTTGAAAATCCGCCACCATACCACTAGACTCTAGACGTCACTAGCGTGGCACTCGAAGCAGCCAGGTGGCAAAAAGTCGTGGGACACCTACAACTACAGTACAGGGGGGTGGTATATCTGTCTCTCACAAATGCATATTACTCTTCAATAGTAGCAGTCTACAAAACTACCGTAATAGACGGGAACACGCACTACCACACTGATGTTTTTCCACATTTTGCTTCAGTCCCAGTCCACTCCTTTTGCGTTGTTTCGAAAGTCTGCGACTATATGACTGGATACTGGGCGATGGCGTCTGTCACACAAGACATCATCCTCCAGACATGACCTGCGTTGTGCTCAGACGGCCAAGACACCTGTGTCGTCTGTTCCCAGGCATAGGTTGCAATGACATTGTGATTTGAAATAAAGTGACATGTTTTGGTGTGACGGAATCCCGCACAGTTGAAATATTTTAAAGCTAAATGGTGCTGCATAGATAATGTTTGATGATATTTTCTTTTACTTTCACAGATGATGACGGCACCGTGAATCTGAGGCTTCTAACAAAAGTGCTGATCTCGCACGGTGTGTGGACGGAGCCGTGCGGCGTGGATATTTCGGTGTGCTTATGCGTGGAGGAAGGTGGCAGAGAGCCTGCCTCTTTAGTGGAGTTGTGTCGTCCCGTACGAGTTACAGTAGCGCCAAAGCCTATCAAGAGGGGCATATAGACTTACCTTTTTTTCTTATCGAACAGATTGGGCCTATTTGGTGCAATGGTAGATATGTTGGCTACTACACCCAGGGTACCGGGTGTTAAAACAATCATAATTACCTCAATTGAAAATACAAGACCTATACCTGCTCAGAGTACTGCTACATGTTACTGGTACTTGGTGATTTTACACATATATCACCGACAATACCAGAAAATTTGTATGATATCTACTTTATTTATTAAAGATGTTACTGGCTAATGAACTATTATAATAGGTGTTACATGCAAATAATGCATACATTTTTAATATTCAACTAATTGACCAATCAGCAGTTTTCAGTCAGTATGGTATACTTTGTTGCATGCTGTACACTAACTAAAAAAAATATAGATTGCCTTATGATAATATGTCTTTTGTATTATTCAAGTTGATGAAATCTCATATGACGATGTTGTGCAGGAATAAATGAAGACTATTATATTTTGAAATAAGCAAATGAAAGTGACAATGTCATTAAAAGTGTAAATAAATGTATAAAAACTATGGAACTTTTTATTTCATAATTTTCTTAATTCACCTCGAATAAACAAATATAAAATTCATATTTTTTATACATAGGTTATAATAATACTTACAATGTGAATTTTATGTTTTTTTTTATAAATTGTTTTCAATAAGCTGAAAGATCTCTCCTGCTTATTCTTCTATATAATTTATCAATTTATGAATATAACAGCCTAAAAATAATATCTACTTAGGTTTAAAGAATTTATTTCTCATACAAACTTATAGTTCATTTACAATGAGATATGAATATTACAATAATTATAGTTCATGCTCTAGTTCTGAGGCCTTAAATTTACAGTGTATGGACATAGTGTTTGAGCTTGAGCTTATATTCATTTATGCTGTCACAATCTTTAATATCGCATGGTAGTGCATTATACTGCTGTGCTCCATCGAAGAGTATTGTACTCTTGCCGTAGTTAGTGTAGTAGGGTTTATTAATTTGATTTTATCTCGGTTTCTTAGTTGTATTGGTGATTTTTTTTTATAAGTTTTATATTAGTATGAATGGATACTTTAAGAAGTATGCAGGTTGGAAGTGCAAGAAATATCTTCTTCGTTTTATTCACACCATTGAAATAAACAATCTTGAAATTATAAGATAGAAATCTTTAAAATAAAAACAAATAAATTAACAAATTTAGTTTTGTGTATAATCAAATTAACAGATGACTAAAAATGCAAGTTTTTTTATTACATCTTCTGTATGTAGAATTTGACAGTTGAAATATTTAAAGATATACTTAATTTAAAAAAATATTGTATAACACAAAATAATAAAATAATCACTTTTTCCTTAATATTATTATCATGACTTAATTGAATGCTACTCTTTGTCTAAGCTTAACAGTTCAGAGCGAGCTATGCAATTGTATATAAGCTGTTTAATGCCTGGCATCCATGATCCTACTGCATTGACATGGTCTACCATAAGGGCTCGGTGGATATCATCAGCTTTACTGGGTTGGTCTTCTTTGAGAGCTGAAATAAAAGTTAAATGTATCTAGTTCTTTAAAAATACTTAATCTGTGTATCATAATTAACTATTAAAATTAGCTTAATCACTATTTTACTATGGATACTGTAATCTTATATCACAAGTTAGCAACCAAGTTGTGCTACTACTTTACAATCACTTGTGTATTCATAGGAAACAGTTGCCATTGATGGTAGATAATGAAAATGAATAGAAATGAAAATTTTATTTTTAAAAAAAGCTTTATATTCTCACCATTTGCTAATTCCTTCATTTGAAAATGAATTCTTTTATTTAATTTTCCACTAGTCCACATGTCTTTCATCATTTTTATTCGTCTTTTGATATCATTTGCCTTAGGGTCTAGTTCACTGCTACATTCTAAGATTGATGTCAGTGTATCTGTCACCTCCAAAAGAGCACTTTCACTATCTATTACAACTTCTTCATCTTGTTGCACTAATTTAGGATTGCTATGCACTGGTGGTGCTGGGGGAAAATGTACATGCATAGGAGGCAGGTTTGTAGCTGCCAAGCTAGGGTTAGCGCCGCCAGAGCCTGACATAGGGAAAGCTACTCTTTTGTTAAGAAGTTCGTTCGGTCTATTAGGTGTAGTCTGTTGGGCATTGTAAGAAAACGTCGGGGATCGTTCCATCCTGGTCGAAGTTTACTGTCAAAAATGCATTATTGAAATCATATTAAATCCCAATTTTACAATGCTTATCTTAGATGAATAAAAAATTTACCTTTACCATTTGTTGGTTATTTGGATTACAGTCTTCCATTTTATGGAACAAATATAGAAATTTATTATCAAGTTAAAAAATAAGTACCAATATGTAACAGTTTATCTTTTTGAAGAAAACTGACTTTAAAAAGATGGAATGTAGTGTTTTATTTGGGGTGTACTTTTTACAACGTTGAATATTTTTTATTTTCTTTTATATGAATGACGTTTCATGAATACATTCGATTGACAAGTAAACGACCGATGGAAATGACATAAAAGTTAAAAAACGCCATCTCCCTGCTCAGACGAAGATAGACTTTTCATGTTCAGTTTCCATTGTTCTTGGTATTAGTTATATTATTTAATTTCACGAATTTTGATGCAACATAAATATAACGGGTGAAATGCAATACCATTGCCGTGTCTAAGCTACATTGGTGGAAACGTGGCTAACACGCATCTTTATTTATTATCTTCTTTTAGTGCTATGTGTGTGATAGCCAATACCAAGAGAAGAAAGGTCAAAATATATTTAAAGCTCAACATTTATTCATAACAATGAAAATTATTTGTAGGTAAGTACTGTGAACGAGGATAGTAAGTGTCTCTGGGCTCTGCGTGTTCGACAAAATGTTAGAAATGACATGCAATGATATGACATTGACATTAGGATCATTTAACCTGCCAAAGGAAGCCGTGAGCAAAATGGATTTATCGAAGTTCTCGTCTACTTTTAGTTGTTATTTATTATCATGCTTCTGCATGATTTTAATGTTGAAGTCTACGGAAGGTAAGACTTTATGAAATACCCAGGAAAATAAATATTGTTGACCATTATAAATTGGTTCGCATTGCAATTACGTGGCCCAATGTTATGGGTGGATTTATTGATAATAAACAGTTTTTTGTATGAAAGTCAAATATTTTGAATATTGTATTTATTTTGCTAGGTTCGAAAGCTGAGTATGTTACGTGTGGAACGATCCTGAAGCTAATTAATCCAGATCTCCGGCTCCGACTGCACTCACATGACGTGAAATACGGTTCTGGTTCTGGTCAGCAATCGGTGACTGGGGTGATGTGTCTGATGACCACAATAGCCATTGGTTGATACGAGGGACCTCAGCAGAACCATGCAAGCGAGGGTAAGTAATATTTTGTAAACCTTCATCTTCAATCTATACAAGTATAATATATTAAAAATGCATCAAATCCATGGTAGTTTTAAAGATTTACACACACATAAGAACAGAGACTTTGTTTTATACTATGTAGTGATGCTTCTTTATTTGTAATTCAATGTATTGTATTAATTCTAGGGCTCCTATCAAATGCAATAGTGTTGTAAGACTCCAACATGTGGCTACAAAGAGAAACTTGCACTCGCATTACTTCTCATCACCGCTGTCAGGGAACCAGGAAGTGTCATGCTATGGAGATGATGCTGGTGAAGGTGATAGCGGAGATAACTGGACAGTTGTCTGTAATAATGACTTCTGGAGAAGGGACTCACCTGTAAAGCTGCAGCATGTTGATACAGGATCGTAAGTTTTCCCAACATATGTTAGGCTACCAAGCTCCCCACCCCCTTGCAACACCCTAAGTCGAGGTTTGAGTCCCATTCGGGGACGCCTTTTAAAGCTGAGAGCCATTGCGGTGCTCGCCAATTGCCCGGTGAAGCTGTAAAGGCCATAGGATTGAAAAAAAAAGTAAAATAATCGTAACTAACACATTACATAAACTTATGAGCCATTGTAAAATGGCAACTTAAATAAATATCTACTGATATTCATACAGCGCCATTTAGTCCTAAACTATGCTAATGATTAGTTCTAAATTTAAATATTTGAAAACATTATTTATTTATTTTTATTTATAGCCTTTTATATCTCATTTTACAGTACATTTTATTTTACACAGTTATTATACAAATAAGTTAAACATGAGGAGCCATTTTTGGGCGTAGGCCTCCTCCATCTCCTTCCATTTTCTTTATCTCTGGCTTGTCTGTCCATGTAGCGCCAGCCACCTCGATGATATCATCGGCCATCGTCGCCTTGGTCGCCGTGGTCGTTTTGTGTCCCTTGGGTACCAATGGATGATTCACTCTGCCCATCTGTTATCTTCTTTTAGTGCTATGTGACCTGCCCAACGCCATTTTAATCTTCATGCTAATTCCACTGCATTCAATATGCCTGTAAACCTTCTTATATCTTTGTTTCTTCTTCTATCTTTTAGTTTTATATTTAGCATGCTCCTTTCTGTGGCTCTTTGGAAAACATATCTTTTGTGCAATGTGTTTGGTTAAGGTCCAACTTTGAAAACATATTTGTGAGTAATCAAGAAAGATGTAGCTATGTTGCGTGGGATGCAAGTCTTTTTTGTGTCAGGACAATGACTGATCCAATTATTATTAAACAAAAACATCTTTCCCCACTCCATGTCATCTGACAAAAAATATGACCCACCAAAAACATTCTGTAAAAATCTAGCCAAGTCTCGATGGAGCTGCTTGATTATCTCTAAAAAGTAATGAAATCAAGACAAAGACGTGCCAAGTCTAAGGTTCCTTACTGCAATTAATTAATTATTATGGTTGATGTTGTGTGACTTGGCCCTTGAAGAGTACACAAGGATACAAAACTAGGTGCTTAATGACACCATTGCACCAATCTGTCGCCAGAACCGCTACCCATTGACGGTACAAATTTGCCACTTGGAAAACGGTGATTCAATAGCCCATCGATTGTAGGCTTGATAAAGCCACTAACATATAAAGAATGTTCAACGGCCAAGTCACACGACATTAACCATAATAATTAATTGCAGTAAGGAACCTTAGACTTGGCACGTCTTTGTCTTGATTTCATTACTTTTTAGAGATAATCAAGCAGCTCCATCGAGACTTGGCTAGATTTTTTACAGAATGTTTTTGGTGGGATTTTACTTCTTTTTGTAGAAACTTTAAAGGAATATTAGACGACCCATTGGGTGTAATGGTTGAAATGTCGGCTACTACACCAAGGGTTCCGGGTTCGATCCCCGGGCAGTACCTACAAATATTTGTGTGCACCAACATGTCTGTTTGTATTGGTCTAGCGCGCTCGACTTGGCGGGGGCACTACCATGCCCCCCGATTTTTGACATCGGATGAAGCGGCCCACCATGTTAAATATATATTGTTTAAAGGCGGTATGTCAATCTCTTATAGTTTGGCTGGGCTCTTTTGTTATCTAAGCAGGGTCACCAGGTACTCTAGATCTTCGATTATCCAAGTTATTATAGTTTTCCCTTTACGTAACCATTAAACCCTGACTCTGTACCAAATTTCAGCTCTGTGAGTTAATGGGAAGTACTAGTTCTATTTTGATGATTTTGTTATCTAAGCAGGGTCACCAGGTACTCCAGATCTTCGATTTTCGAAGTTTTCATAGTTTTCCCTTTATGTAGCCATTAAACCCTAACTCTGTACCGAATTTCAGCTTTCTGAGTTAATGGGAAGTACTAGTTCTATTTTGATGATCATGAGTGAGTGAGTGTCTGTCGAAAATGCGAAACTTTGCTTTCGCTTAACGTCGGAACTAAATGACCTACAGACTTGAAATTTTGGATTTAAAGTAAGTTATTATATCTTACTAGATGACGAAAATTTCAGCGCTCTGGTATTATCCAAAGGTTCTCAAATCGGGGCCTGAAAATGCGGCGAAATGGATCCTGTAAAGGATGGTACGGCAGTGTTTGCTTCGCGCTCGACTTGGCGGGGGCACTGCCGTGCCCCCAGATGTAATATAACTTGAATATCACATGCTTCTAATGATGATTTTTTTATACTTTGTCATCAATTCTGATATGATGAGATTTTTAGGCACCTCATAGTTCATCATATATTGTGTTGTTTCCTAAAATGTGTAGCAGTAACAATAGCCAAGTATTGCCCGCATTTATGAATTTCAGTATATATCTTTGTACATGTATATGTAGTGCATAAGGAGACAATAATAGCAAGAAAGGAAAAGACTGACTAATTTTCATGTTGTGTACTTGAAAAAAAACATGGGTAGTTTATTGTTACACTAATATATTTCAGTATTATCTAAATACGTTATGTTTTTCTCATCCTACAGGTATCTTGCGGGTTCGGGCAGGACTTTCGGCAGGCCTATCAGTGGACAAGGGGAAATAGTCGGAATTAATTCTCAATATGGGGCCTACACAGATTGGCAAGCCAAAGAAGGTCTATTTGTCCATCCCAGTGACCCACTGCCACATCAAAAACATGCAATACATTCCGAATTATAATGTCACTATTAGTTTCAATTAAGTATTTTTAGGTGTGATTACATGAGATAGTGTAATGGTTATTTAATTTGTGATAAATGTGAAAGTTGATACTTATTTATTTGCACATCATAATAAAAAGAGGTAACTGCTTTGCAGTTGGAATACTATGGAATGTTTAATTTATTTTTCAATTACAATATGTAACAAATGTACAGACATTTATGAATTGCATCACTTTTCCTTTTGTTATATGTGAATAATTGTTTCAAATAAAAACAAGTTTTTTTAATAATAATTTTATTGTCAATGTTTATTACATTACATGAGGTAACAGACCTCTTGAGAAACTTCCAAGTTACAAATAGGCAGTGCTTCAACATCATCGAAATTTATAATACTGACCAACATAGCTTTCATTCAATAATGTTGTTAGAACTATAATTACGAATTTTGTGAAAAAACAACAACAGCAATAAAAATTAAATGTTATGATAATTGGTCGTGATATAATGAAAAAGAAAAACGTATTTTCGACGTTTCAACCAGATAAGATTTAGTCGATGCTACTGAAGCACAGAAACAAGTTTTATAAAAATATAGTTATAAAACTAAATAAACAACTCCAAATTATCGCTAACCCGCACCCACCCCTCAGTCATGGTGCTCACATTTACTACTTTAAATGTCAAGATACGAAGCTCAACTAAAATTTAACTTACACTAAAGGATCTGAAGGCACTGATGTGTGTATCATGGTATCAAAAAAAAGGTCAATGAAAGTGTTGGACCCAATTAATTTCATTCTATTTTTTTGCAACTTGAGTAATTTCAAGCAGATGGATAACAAATAATATCGTGATCAACTTCAGTTAAAATGACCAACTATTTGGATAAATAAAGCTAAAATTGGGGAGTACATATTAAGAAAAATATAAATATGATACCTAACGAAAATGATTTTTGTGACGATTTAAACATTGTAACAAAATCATAAAGGATCATAATAAACTACCAGTCCAGTTTATAGCGTTCGTGCCATAGCTGGACATGTACTAACCCTATAAGACACTGGTCTTTATTCTCTATGAGAGCCCGCCCTACTAATTGGGCAAGATCAAAATTCATTTAATTAAATATTATGTACTTATCCGCCGCCGAGGAACTAGCTAGCAAAGCTTATTCGCTAATACACTGTTTTAGTTTTTCTAAAGCATATGTAAGGTTGGTGTATAATTTCTTATCACAGCCATGTTCCTCAATAGTGCTGAAGCGGAATGTTCGGAAGTTCTTCTCGACGTCAATATAGGTCACTGCCTGCATGAGTGGGCAAAGTATAATTTTAGTGTGGTCCTGGAAGTTTATCTGGAACAAAATAAATAATAAGAAAACTTTGTTTGCCTTTAAATTATATGTAAGAGGTTTATTAAAATAATTTTTAAGAATTCAAACCCCATGAAAAAAAAAGTTTTTATATTTTTGCTAATTTTCAGGTTTAACCATGGATGTTTAAAAAATACGGACAGATCAATACATAAAATGTGTCTCCAAAATGACTGACATATATAGTCTTTTTGATACTGAGTTTAGTGTTTTATACTAAAAATATGTGATCGAATTTGTTAATTTCCCTATGATACGTAATACCTCGATTGTTTTCCTTTAGTTCATTCTTTTTTAGATTTTTCCTAACATAATCTCTATTGCTCTGTTGGCAGATGCGTGTCAATTGTCTTAATATTTTGTGGTTTTCCATACAAAAATTTTTCACACACTTTTGACGTTAGCATAATTAAATCCATATTTTTTTATACGTCCATGGATTTAACATGTCAATTTTCATGTCGGCTCTAGGCCACAGATAGAATTTTTGGATTTGCACATATTGTTTAAATGTCGCAGCTCAAGTGTTAACAGGAATAAAACAATTTAGAATAGTTAAAGTTGCTGAAGTTAAATTTACCTGAAGAGTTCCATTCGTTAGATACATTATGACTGCAAGGGTTGTCCTGAACCATTGATGCAGATGCGGCAATCGCGAAAGTCCATCACTCTCTCTTACTGGCACCGATGCTCCTATAGCAGAAAAGTATTTAATAACAACATATCCATTGTAGATTAAATGATGTTTAAAGTGTGATTTTATTTTACTATATATCATTATCACCAAATTTTTTTACATTATTTTTAAATGATTTTCGTGCTATTAAATATGTCCAAAAACTTTTCGACTTCTTCCTCTGCTGAAATGAAAGACTGCTTCAAAATTGGAGGGTTTCGTTTTATCATGTATGCTTGGCAGGCAAGTTGATCATAGCATAACATAGAGACCGCAGCTATACATTATTTGCTTAAATATTGTCCCTATTATATAAATATTTAAAGTCGCCTCGTACGGCAACTGCATTAAAGTCGGGATGGGAAACATTTATATTCCACACTCTGCTGTTACAAATGGATGTACATGTGTTCAAAACGGGTTTTACTGATTAACCGGTTACTATTTCTTTTTATCATAATATTGAATGAATGCAAGAAGGTCTGATGAAACAAATCGTGAATTAGTCTTGTTTTTATTTTTAATAGTAGACACCTACCAGCTTTCATAAGATGTTCAGTCATGTATCTTCTGAAGTATGTGAGCAATTTCATCTTTTTGTCAAGCTCGTGTGGGTATTCGCGCATAGTCATGTACTGTTCTTGTCCCAATCGGTTGATGTAGTGCACATTGCTGTGGAAATTTAAAATAGATTAGCATCGCAATTTGTTATGCATGGTTAGATAATGTATAAAGGTACCCGCATCTGTAGGTGTTGACGACATTCGTTTAGGTCATCAATATTTAAATCTATTTTTTAAAATAATCAATTTGGAAAAGAAGTTTAAAATCGTCTTTCTATGATTGAATTGAAGTTTTAATAAGAAAAAATAGAACATTTGGAATATTATCACAAATTTTTGTAACATCACACATGTAATACATGTGTGATGAAGCTTCAAGAAATATTGAAATAAGCATTATAGATAAACGCAATAACTAACATCTGATAAGTCACAGGTACTAAGAAAATCATGATAAACATAAAAAAATCTTTGGACATGGTTTTTATTATGTTCATAAAGTGTTTTCTATGTATATAGCTACGTTTATCCATTGTTTCGTACTTACATTAAAAGCTAAAATGCTTACTTTGGGACTAGATGGCGCTGTGTGAATGATAGGTATTTATTTATATATATTTTACTTACAGTCCATTGGCGAGCATGATCAGCTTGGTGGTGTCGTTGAACATAACGCCAACGCTCTCGTCGCACAACTGGTAGCCGAAGCCGTATTTGTCGCTGTAGTCCACCCACTTGCCGACCCAGACCAGCGGCTGTGCCGCCGGGTCGCTTAGCTCGTCTGTTAGGCACTCCGGACGGCATTTGAGCTAGATAAAATAAATAATAAGCAGAAGATGCAATATAATAATAATAATCAAGCAATAGAATATTAATAATGGCATTATTTTCGAGATAAAATTTTCTTGCTTACAAACTGAATTTGTTTACTGGTAAACTTTGGATTTATATTGTTAAAAAAAGGGACAGTCCTTTACCATCCTATAATTTGTTGCAATAGCACTTTAAATTAAGTTTCTAGGCTGAAATATACATTTATAATATACATTACATGACACTTTTGAATCTTGACGATTCAAAAGTGTCATGTAATGATTTATTTGAATAAAACATTTTTGAGGTTTTTTTTTGAATGTGTAGATCGACTTGATAAGAAGATTGGCAATTGAATTAGTATGGTATAATAAGATCGTAAATAAAATGATTATATAGTCCATTGCTTAAGCTTTTTTTATGCTGTAAGTGAATGGGACAGTCAGCTTGTTCACCTGATGCTAAGTAATACGCCTAACCATGACAGAAGCAGTATTCAAAGAAATTATTAACAGTACGTAGTTATTATTTTCCGTCAACGATACCCTTCGCCCGTCACCCGAGACGAAAGATGTTAGGTTTCTTATACCCAGTAAATTCAATGCTACAGCGTCCTCATCCAACAAAGAAGTGAGTCTACCACCTGGTAAAACTGATATGAATCATACAAGTAGTCACTGAGACATTTAGTTATTTATATTCTACCAGCATACCTTGGCACCAAGCAGTGCGTGTAGTTGATCGCGCAGCGCAACGAGGTTCTGCCGGTGCGACGACGGCTCCACAGAGCGAGGCTCGGCTCCGGCAGGATCCCGTTTCACCGGGGAGTCCACCGCCATCACGTGGTCTACTTTAACAAACAACACTGTAGTTACATTCAGGCAATACATTTTGACATCTAAAGGCGTAAGCAATAGATAGATTTTCTATTGTATACGGATTCCTGGCGTTACACACTTATTTACCGGTATAAAGCTGATGAAACTCGTTTTATGTAGGTAATAGGTAAAGGATAAATAAAAAACACCACAGAGCGTCGGTGGCTCAGTGGTGTGGACTGTCGCCTACCGGGAGGGCTGTGGTTCAAATCCCGACAAGTACCATTGTATTTTCGAATTTCAAAAATATATGTACGTTATCCGACGCTCATACGGTGAAGGAAAACATCGTAAGGAAACCTTTATGCACGCCTGCGAAGAGATTCGAAGGTTGTGTGTGAAGTCGTCCAATCCGCACTGGGCCCGCGTGGACGACTAAGGCCTAATCACCCTATACGGGTAGGCTCGTGCCCCTCGGTGGGGACGTTTAATGAGCTGATGATGATGATGAAATAAAAAACATCTGTAAATGTATATGGAGGCAGACGAGCAAGTGGCCCATCTGATGCAAAACGGTAACCACCGATCATGGACAACTGCAATGCCAAGGGCAAAGCCATGCCGCTGCCTATCAAGAGGAAGGCTCTCTTTAAACCTCGATTGAAGAAGGACATGTCGTAGTTATTAGGGAACACCGTGGTTGGGAGGTTAGCCGATTTTATGTCCCCACCGAGGGACCCACCCGTAAAAGGTGTATAGTCCATAGTCGTCCACGCGGGCTCAGTTCATAACAGGCTTCACGCTTAACTTGGGGCTAGATGGGCGAGGCCTTTTTGGACCGCGAGGCTGTAGGCCCATATCGCCCACGCTTTACACCGCCGGTCTAAAGCCTCTTATATATAAAATCACTAGCGGAGGCCTTACCAACAGTGAATATTAGCAGGGCTGTATTAGTGAAGTAGAAACATGGTCTTCAATGTCCCAACCTATGAACGTAAAGTATTAACGATTGTGTTAAGCTTACCATTGGTGTTAACCTCGTTGAGCGGGCGACGGTGCAGTGATATACCCTCCAATTGGTCCGTACGCGGCGCCGTCGTGAGACAGGACACCGGCAACGCGGCCGGCAGGATGCCCGACGAGAAGAACTCATGCTGAATGAGTTTATCCACTGAAGGTCGTCTCGCTGGGTTGGATTGCAGCTGGAGTACTATCATAGACGCTGCCGGCTTGCGGAGCGACGACGGGATCCTATAGAATATATTTGAGTTCAAAAGTGTATGTAGCTGATTTGTTTCAAATCAGCTTTGTCACATCACAACAGTCAACATCTTTGCATTAAACATTACACGGCAAACATTGGTTTCTAATGTGAATGGCTGTTGAGTGTTATTTTATGATGTTATTTTTTAGAATTCATCCGTTATCAAAGTTAAATTTGTTATTAAATTTTATGATTACATTAAATTTAACAATTAGACTTATTAATGATAATGATTACAGCGATATAACAACAATTTTGATGGTAATATGTGTTTGAACAACAATAAGCAACATTATGCAAGGTTGCCATCACCATGGAATGCCAACACATATAACCTGTACTGCTGCGTGACAGTCTTATGGTCCACCATGGCCCGGGCATAGCGAGTACCCAATTTATGCCATGGGCCAGCGCAACATACTTTCAGCGCAAACTCTACACCTTCGCTATTGTTGGACAATAGAAAAACAACATTTAATATATAATTACTTACGATCTGGAGCAGTATTGTTTTTTTAGAGAATAATAACTATCAGATCAGTATGTGGTAGTTAAACATCCATTGTGTCATAACTTGACAACAATGTATTTTGCAACTCCATCACTGAAGTATAAATTACTAAACTGTTAGGCTAAAATACATTTTTAGTTTCACATTTCTATGTGTAGTGGTCTTTGGATACAAGATGCAGTTCATTTAATTTGTTGAATTAACAAATTCACACCAAAACCTCTCCGGATAAGGTAAAAATATCAATATTTTAGGATTTGCAATATAATATAGATAATAAACATGATTCATTATAAATACAACTGATAACAAAATACTAAGGTTTAATATAGAAATACAGACCTATATTCACACTGCTTAATCCTCTTGTAGGTATCCTTAAGTGTGGATGTCTCAAATGGTGGTTTGCCAACCAATAATGTGTACATAATGCAGCCCAAGCTCCAAATGTCCACTTCGAAGGAGTGGCCCTTCTTCGTCAATATCTCTGGCGCAATGTAATTGGGTGTGCCGCATAGAGTCTGCTTTCTCTCTCCTAGGTTTCAATGAAAGTTTAAATATATAAAATCCTGATAATGTGCTGGCAGGAAGCATATACAGTATTTGATCAAAAGCTGTAGATATCTGTTTTGAAATAAAAAAAGAAAGATAAAAAATAATGCTTGAAACTTTAATAGGTATTTAGTACATAACACTATTGTGTAGTTACAAAATATGAATAGATATTGCTTAATGCAACAAACATGACTATAAACATCTCATTTGTTTTAAACCACTAGAACATAGCATGCGCATAGACAAGAGATTCATCTATTGTTTGTTGTGATGTTTCACCTGTGCTACACACAACCACTTGGCATATTATTGTAAAACAAAAAATAAACATAAGTTGGTGTACATTAGGTTGTTATAAAACAATGTGTAATCCTACCTTCATATTCAATCCTAGCTGCAAGACCAAAGTCACCAATCTTTACGTGAAGGTCATCATCAAGGAATAGGTTGCCAAGTTTCAAATCACGGTGGATGATGCGTTTACTATGCAAATATTGCACCCCCAGTAAAATCTGGTGCATATAGAATCTGGTCTCAGGTTCGGTGATAGCTTTTCTTCGTTTGTGCAGTTCCATCATTGACTGAAAGAAAAAAATTAACTCTAAAATTATACATTATTTTTTAAACAACACTTTTGTAATTAATTTTTCACAAATATAACATTACTCAGTATAAACATTTTCAGTCAACATACATTAACTGATGTCAAAATTGTTTTATGTTTATATAATATTGTGCTAAATTTTTATAAAAGATATTTAGATAAAATCGATAAACTACTTACCCGTCTTTTGCACAGCTCCAATATGATGTAAATGTTGAGAGAGTCTTCAAAAAAGCTATGGAAGCCCACCACATGTTTATGCTGCAGGGACTTGTGTATTGAAATTTCTTGAGCCATCTTTTCCTTTTGGCTTGTTTTCACCATTAACTTCTTTGAAACTATTTTGCCTGCATACACTTGGTGGTTGGTATAAGTCCTTATTTCGTAGCATTTGCAAAGCCTCCCTGAAACAAAATTTTTAAGTGAATTTTATTGACTTAAATAACATTAATACACTTTGTTTCATGATAACCTAACACTGATTAGCTCTTGATAAATGATTTCATAAAAATACATAGGTTGAACTTGTACAATGTTTTAGAGCTTGCATACAAATTATACGGTTTGTGTACTGGTCTTTTTATGCAACAAATGTTACTTAAATACAATTGCTAGCGTTTCTTTGTTTGTGTAATTTAATTATTATAGATGCTCGAGCTTATTTAACATCTTTGAACTCTAGCAAATAAATTGAAATGAAATACTAACCTTTCCAAAGAACCGCAATCTTTGATAGGAACAGTTCGTCTGTGGATCGTGAATGATTTCAGGAATCTCCTTCTTTTCATCTTCTTTAATCGAGGACATTTTAAACTAGCTTAAAAATAGAAACTTTAGTCAAATAAATTGTTAAGAATTAACAGTAAACTATTGCTGATTGTTGACAAATTCACAAAGGAGTTTCAAACGGCCATACGTTTGAATTAAAGTTTGACGACTGTTGCTATGAATTTGAACGGTTATATTGTGCACCAATGAGAGTGTTTCTTTGTCGTCTAGTGTTGCCATACTGTAATAATTATAAGGTGCTTGATTTAACAACAATTACAGAAACTAATAAAAATTGTTAAAGAATGATATTCTGTTAAAGATATAAATCTTGTTTCTAATTAAACTTTGTAACAATTTGATAACAATCGACACTAAGATTTAAAAATATGGTAAAAGTAGTAGTTGCTCGGAGGAGTCTAGTTCCTCCGAGAGTAGTTATTATGATCGCTAAGCTATTAAGCTTGCTTTTTAAAATACATGTCAATTAACTCAAGACTTGTTAATTATTGCACAGGTATCAAATCATTCGTCGAATAACCAAAGTTATAAGCATGCGACGAGAATTCTAGAAATGGTCGCAACTGTCGGAAAATTATTTTAACTGTGTCATCGAATTTAAGCGCCAATTTTCAAAAAGTTTTTAATATGCGTTCTCTTCGATCTAGTTTCTTCGATCGAGTTAAACTAATCATAGTGCATTCTTCACTTTTCTAGTCATTTATCTTGTGTGTACCAATGTGTGTACTATGAAGTCTAATAGTACCTTTCTCTTGTATTGCTTAGCTTAAATTTAAGTCTATTTTATTTATTCGGTCTGCTCAATGGCGTCAAACATAGTACGTAGGTATGATTAAAATTATATGATATGGATAGTTTTCTTCAGTGGTTATCGACTCAAAATTAGGACTATATTCTAGATAGAAACTAAAATTGTAATTAGTAAAAAATTTTTGGAGTCATGTGGGGTGTATGCCCATCAAGCATTGGAAGGTCCTTAAGACATCATCACGCATTGGAGGATGTCTTTAAGACCCTGGACTGGTCAGAACGAGGCGCCAAAGTCAATGGAAAGTATATTTTTCATCTTCTTTTTGCTGACGATAACAGCATGGCAGAGTCATCGGAAGAGCTTGCTGAGATGCTGAACAGCCTGAATAAATCTTCCCGATGAGTTGGGATTGGCATGAATTTGGACATGACGAAAGTCATGTTCAATAATCGTGTCATGTCACAACCGATATGCGTCGAAGACGTCCCTCTCGAGATTGTACAAGAGTAGGTACCTATCCAAACCAACCATCAAACTTGGCCGGTATAACTTTGTGAGGGAGGCTAGTTCAGTTAGCTATACGTCCCTTAGTAATAAGGTGAGAATCTACACTGCGTGCATCAGGCCCATAATGACGTATGCCGGTGTGGTTTTCGCACACGCTGCGTCCAAACACGTCCATAGGCTACAAGTCATTCAGAACAAGTTCATGCGTAAAGCTACGGGAGCGCCGTGGTTCTTACGCAACTTGAACCTTCATTTAGACTTAGGGCTGCCTACTATTTCGCAGTACCTAAAGTTGGCGTCTAAACGCTTCTTCGACTCGGCAATAGCGCATTCAAACCCGCTCATTGTCTCCTCTGTGTGATGTGCTAGACGATCCGGACGACCCACACGGTCGCCGCCGCTCGGCGGCCGAATAGCTAAATCACTAAAATTACACTCCACAAATCGACAACCGAGATTCCGCCCCCATCGTCGCGGGAGGGATCACGTATCAGTAATTCAGTATAAGCTATACAACGTGGGTGTTATAGGCTGATATAACTGCAGGGAATAGATTGCCCACACAGCCATGGGAGCTTGGGCTGTAACCCACGCGGGCCCAATGCGGCTTGGTGGTATGCTCTTAGAAAGACGAATTAACTGAGGGCACGTAGTACCAATGTAACAATAACTTATCGAACAGGCTGCGCCTTTCCTGCGGAATCTGCATCCGGTAGATATAAATAGCAGAATCACTGGTGCTTGTTGGGAGTTTCAAATTAATCACACATATATATTACATATAATGTACATTTAATCAAATGTTGTGCTCCGTTTTGCATTTATTTGTTATTCAAATAAAATTAATATAATCAGGAGACTAGCTAGTATTCTGTTTGTAGTGTATTGATGAGGAAAGCTGAAGTCCATTAAAGATATCTCCCTTATTTAATTATCTTGATAACTACAAAAGTATCAATATAAATCGGCCTATCAAGCAAAGGGGCTGTGCGAGGAAGATTTATTTGTTTGTTACTCGATAAAATAATTCTAGTAGATTCAGTACATGTCTCACAGAGCCGAGTAAGGCTGGGGATTGGTCGCAAAAATTTTATAAGCTATTCTATGTTAATGCAGCAATTGCACTGCATTTAGGGTTGCTACTTCTTATGTTGGCATAAAATCTAAAATGTTACATTAAACATATTGGTAATTAATTACTGACACTTTTTATGAAGGTATAACGAGCGGAGATAGAACTTTCTTAAGAAAGAAAAAGAAAGAAAAAATCTTTATTCAATAAATCTGTTACAGATACTTTTTGATCTCAATTGTTTTATTATCATATTTTTTGTGACTCTACCACCCGGTTCGGAATAAGTAGGATCTCGAGAAGAGCCGGCAAGAAACTCGAGTTCTACTTTTAATCTTTTATATCAGTGGTTACAGTTTGTCATTTACCTACAAATAGCTTTACATAATTTTTACAAAATTTGAACGGAACACTAAGTGCAAGACCACACATCTTTATCCGATAATATTCTTCCATTGTATAGTAACCTTTTTTCATGAGGTTTTTTTAATCTTTAATTTAACTGTGAAAGGCAATTCGGCAAGATTTGTGGTATTTTTAAGATGTTATGCCTCTTCCAACAATGATTTTTCCTACTTTACTTAGTCTAAGATTTGGGACAGCAAGTTTGTTTTTGCTCCTAGTATTAAAGTTATGTACGTCACAATTTTTTTCAAAACAATAAAGATTTTTGTGACATAACTAGATTATGGTAAATGTATTGGGACGCTACTGTTAAATATCGATTTTTAAATACTTCCCGAGTGAATCACGTGGTCTAAGGTTATAAATGGCTCTTATGTCTAGCAAGCCTTTAAAAATACTACGCTTAAAAGACTCCTCAACTACACCCAGTTCCTTCGTAGTAATGAGTGCACATTATTAGGGTGCCAATCACTTGCCTTCTGGTAAATAAATAAATAATAAATAAATATCCACTGACATTCACACTCCGCCATCTAGCCCCAAGTTAAGCGTGAAGCCTGTATTAGGGGTACTAAACAACCGATAAACGTACTTAAATACATTTTTTTTGTAACTACATACATATTATACATAGAAAACACCCAGACCATTACAAACAGACATGTTCATGCACACAAATGTTTGTACTGCCCGGGATTCTAGCCCGGAACCCTTAGTGTTGCAGCCGACCTCTCAACCGCAATACCAAGTGGGTCGCCAAAAATTGTCTCGTTTGTCTAATATAAAATAAAAAAGTTATTTAGTTTCACATGTTGGAGATTTCCGAACGGTTGACACCCCTAATTACGTACACTGTGTACAAACAGTTGTAGGTACTCGTATTGACTCATGTATTCACTGGACCGACTCACCAGCGCATCTCAGTGCGCCTAGCGCTGCAACTTGGTTTGCTGTTCATTTCGTGGCCGTTCACAGGAATTATCGCGCGCGAATTCCGGCGTCGTAAAATTAATTTAACATTAACATAGAGTGATATTTTCAACTGATATGGTGCAAAGGTTGTGGAATTGTGCGCTGGTATTAGCTTGCGTGATACAATGGAGTAGTGCTAGGAAGGAGTGGATGACCACTGATGAGTGTAAGCTTTTTATTATCGATTTATTTACATTTATTTTCGAGTTTATTTTAAAGCATTTAGGATATCTTTAAAAATTCATCTGATTGCGGGGGTAGTAGCTAAATTTTATTAATAAGGAATTGACGTGCAAGATTGTAATGTAAACAAAGCATTAAGTTTCCATTATAAGTCTATTTTGTGTTGTTTGGGTTAGATTTACCAAACAATCCCAACGACACATCATTTTTAATATTCCTTTGTATTTTGACGCATTGTATCCTTTTAATTAAATATAAAATTAAATAAATAATAAAATTACTTTTATATGTAGACAGTTTGATAGTAGTACAATACTTAGTTTTAATGTTGGTTTGTATTATTTATGAGAATCTAGGTCTCTCCTATTATATATTAGTGGATGTAAAAGGTGCTAGACAAGACAAGCCTTAGGTGCTCGTGACGTACTTAGTTAAAAGCATACGAAGTTTTGGCGCTTTACGCATTGGAACAGTGCGGCGGGTTATGGTCCGAAAATGTTAATGATAAAGACCCTTGATAGAAGTATTTGTCCAGGAGTGGACGTTTATAGGTACCAAGTAAATATTTATAACGATTAGCATGGTTACGTGGTTATTGGAATGTTGAGTGATTTCAAAAAGAAATCTGAAAAGTTCATTATTTTCACCATGATGTCATAGAGTTGTAATGCCATAAAAGAAACGGTAAATGAAAGTGTACCTTATTTTTTTTTAGTTTGATAGATAGATATAAGTAACTCTTTGATCTGTCGGGATCACGAAGCAATCCTGATAGGATGTGATCGGGTCGGATTCGTGGAATAGATACTTTGCTAACTTTTAACCCGCTACTATTCTGGATATTCATTATATCCAATGATACTCGTATTATATATGAAAAAAGAGATCATTGATTAAAAAAAAAAAAAAAATATTTATTGCTTTCTCAAAGATAAAAGATACATATCAGTTGTGGAAGTCTCCTTTTAAGTATAGCAATGCCTGTACCAGGAGACTCCGCTTCTTCGTACATTTACTTTTTACTAAGTGCCTTCTTGATTTGCGATATTATTAACAACCTATGAAAAAAAAAGTTTACAATTTCCAAATATTACACAGTTCCAAGTATTTATTAACAATACTATAACCAATATTAATCGTATAAATATTATTCACCTCATGCATTTGTATGTGTACTTGTGCGTGTAGGTGTGTCAAGTAAGAGTGTAATATAGAAAGTCCTAAAGTTTAAATCGAATGATGTAAATGGATTTTTTTAAATGGAATACTTGTGATGACTAACGTATTTATTTGGTTACTATCATGTTTAAAATAATAATAAATATCCACTGACATTCACACAGCGCCATCTAGTCCCAAACTAAGCAATAAGCCTGGTATATTGGTATTAAACCACGGATAAACATAGTTATATACATTATTTTTTGTAAATAAATACATAGAAATCACCCAGAACAATACAAACAGACATTTTCATGGACACAAATGTTTGTACTGACCGTGGATCGAACCCGGAACCCTTGTTGTAGTAGCCGACATCTCAACCATTTACACCGGTCGTCAACGCCGTGTTATGATAACACCCTCGCAAATAATGCATTTTTATACCAAATTAGGTAAGCAAAAATGGTGACACATAAATGCACGATAAATAAATAAATCGACTGAAAGTTGGAGGTTTTCGAATCTTGTCCTGATCGTCAAATTTTAAAGATGGTAACTTTAGGCCCAAGTTAACTCACCTACAAAGTAATGAATCCTGCCTAATGGGAAACAAACAAGGCTTAGGTGGCCAGTCAATATTTATGTTCTGTGCTTAAGGCTGATGTCCCGGAACAGCAACTACTTAACCAATTAAACGCCGGGAATCCAGACACAATCGAAATGCGATTGTCTCTGGCGCTTTAAAGCGCCAGTGGCGGTCGAAGGGTTAAATAAACTGGAGCGAATGTAAAATGTTTGTACGTAAATATGACCACGTCACTGAAATCCGTACTAAACTTAAGTGGTTGCCAATACGTCATTGTAGAAATGCTCACATTGTCTCTCTCCTTATCAACTCTCTTTAGTCCATCCTCTCTTGCTTACTTGAAGCGTCGTTTTTCTCTGTGACTCACATGGTCGTTAAATGAATTGTACAATAAATAATATTTTTTTAAACATTTATTTAAAGGCTGGTTATGTTTTAAAGCCCACTGATGATGGATGAATAAGGTGTATATGTACAGGCTTATTAATAAAGACAAAATCTTTGTATGCTGTTATGGGTTGGTTTACCAAATTTTATAATTGCATAGCAATAACTTCATTTTATCTCTAGATCTATGGAAAGGATATGAGATTAAATTTTAACTTTATTTTCAAGTAGTTTACGTATGTTAATAGGTTTAATGCGCCGTAAGCAAATTTTATTCTAATGCAGTACCTAAACCTAAATTGCATGAGGTGCGTTTCTGTTCTTGCGACGCAATTATCTATGTACTTAGATATGTTAGGTCTTAAAAAAATTAACGTTGCAAACTGTTCCCGGCCAAGGCCGTGAACTGTCCTAGGTCTGGTTACACGGGAAGTTTATGATAACGGGTCAAGGACTTGAGGTCCTAGCTAAAACCGGTGCGCATAGTAATTGATTAAGTATAGTATTTATGTTATATACATAAGTGATTTGCATCTAATAATTAAGTGCGGAAAATTAAAACCTAATGTAACTAAACTTCTTAGGGTATAAATATAACGTGTATTTTAATACTTTAATTTGCATCAAATAAATATATTTTCTTACTTTTTTTTACATACTTATCAATTTTGAACAATTGTGTAAAAAAGAGACACAACTAAATTGACAATGAAAACGACCTAAAAAAATATGAATTGGGTTACAGTTGTCAAGCGATTGCATTAATATATTTCGTTTTATTTGAATTCAAATATCGAACGGTCGGAACGGTAAAGAGCGTCGGTGGCTCAGTGTTGTGGACTGTCACCTTCCTACCGGGAGGGCTGAGGTTCAAATCCCGACACGTACCAATGTATTTTCGATTTTCGAAAATATATGTACGTTATCCGACGCTCTTACGGTGAAGGAAAACATCGTGAGGAAACCTTCATGCACGCCTGCGAAGAGATTCGAAGGTTGTGTGTGAATTCGCAATCCGCACTGGGCCCGCGTGGACGACTAAGGCCTAATCACCCTATACGGGTAGGCTCGTATCCCTCGGTGGGGACGTTTAATGAGCTGATGATGATGATGATGATCGAACGGTCACCTCAAAGAGTACTATATATATTATTTTATGTACATAATTTGTAAAAGACACCTTCTATAACGGAGTATACCGTTTGTTATGTCACCAACTCATCACTTTATGTTTAGTTTTTTTTAATGTCTGTGTAAGGCAACCATATACGGGCTTGCGCGGGCAATCCGCGAGGTCTCGCTGTCGCAAACAAACTGCTCATTGAATAACAAAATTTGATTGCACCCGGTTAACAGTCTTTAGACGAGGTCAGGCATGTTGACTTGTCGTCTTGGAGACTGGATAAATGTCGTATTAAGTTAACGCCACTGTACCGTTTGTCACGCGAGCGAAATAAAAAAGTTAGCTGGGATAAGTAGCGCTATAGGTACTACCCTATGTTTAAATACCAAAGTAATTTATCCATTATGCCCACAGATTTATTAAAACAAAATTTCAATCTACTAACCTATAATACTAAATTGATGTTAAAACATTTTATTTTAATCTTGTTATATCTCAGACGTGGCTACGTACATAAGTTCTCATATTTTGTTTCTTGGTCTTGTATATACTCAACCACTTCTAGTTAAAACCATACATTTAGAATAGTAGCGCGCGCTTATAATAAAGTATTAAAACTAAAATAATATAAATTAACAATCCAACTTACTTATATACTTTTATGTTAATACATACTAAGTTATACATGGAAACACTCAAGCCAATACAGACACGTTCATGCACACTGATGTTTGTGGGGATCGAACCCTTGGTGTACTACTCCCAGCGTTCCGCCTCGACTATTGCATCTTATGGTTCGTCCAGTTTAAGAAGTTCTTAGGTATATTAGATT
Source organism: Leucinodes orbonalis (assembly GCA_019425675.1). Classification (NCBI taxonomy): domain Eukaryota; kingdom Metazoa; phylum Arthropoda; class Insecta; order Lepidoptera; family Crambidae; genus Leucinodes; species Leucinodes orbonalis. Next base: position 123,515 of record PQWD01002920.1, read on the forward strand.
ACTTAATATCACAGATAATATAATTTATTTAAGAAACGCAATTCAATTAGATACTCATATTGAATTGTCATAAATTACCTAATAATTTGGTATTTAATGACTATTTAAGATCTTGAACTTGACACATTTGTTTTATTCTGACGTGTAATAAGGATCCATTTAATACCAAATAGAGCGAGAGAGCTATGTCAACAGTGGACTGCGATAGGTTGAAGAGAGAGAGAGAGCATAGGTTACTAACTCGTCGTTTGGTCGTCGCGTCAATAACACAACAAACCAAATTTAACCTAGTCTTCATTATTTTTCTCGTAGATATACATAATTATATGTAATATCGCACTGAAGATTCAATTACTTCAACCATACAGGGTTAATACGAAATGCGCTACCGAGTCCGTGAATGTTATATGCAGTCTTCCCGCAATGCGAATAATGCGACAAGTATCGATCGGTATAAAATTTATTTGGTCGTGTCATATCACATCCACGATGTATTCCGAGTTCTAAGTCAAAAGAAGTACTTTTTTATTACAAATAGTACTTTCGTACTCGAAGATCGAACCGAGGAGATTATGGCAAAGGACTTTTATTATGGGCTGTTAGAGTTGGTTTATCAATAGTTAAAAGAAAATTTATATATTTTTTTCTGTAAATAAAAAATTAATATTTAAGCCTTAAATTTAAATAACTTAGGAAATAGCAGTGTATGCAGGTTTATTTTCGTACATATTTTTTAAATAAAATAAATAAATATCCTCTGATTTACACAGCGCATTTAGCCCCAAGCTAAGCGTGAAGCCTGTATTATGGAATAAAACAACGGATAACTACTTAAATACATTTGTTTTTTTGTAAATAATAAAAATAATAAATTATATATTATTAATAATAATCATAAATTATATTTAAATAATTTTATTTGAGAAGAACCACGTTCAAGTCATTACAAATATGTATGCGCACCTTTAATAATCGGAAATAAATTATCGACATTACATCGGTCAGGGCTCCTTGGAGCACTGAATGATTAAATAAGTTGAAATAATTTAAGTTTTAGTATCGATTTGTTGTTGATTTTTGTAATTTAAATAAAAACAGTATTTGAGTTGATCCATTTGTTGTAACGTTTGAGAAATAAGCTACCTACTTTATTCATGCAATACGAATTCGGACCACGTATAGTAAAAACATATTTTGTATGCCTGACTGTTGGCATCTATTGGTCAAGTGTATATAAATGTATAATATGTTTGCTTTAATTGTTGAATAAATCTTATAGTTATTGTTAGAATATATATTTTAATATTCATTAAGTAGTTAGGCGCCCCCGTCAAGTCAAGCGTGAAGCAAACTGCCGTACATCCTTTACTGGAATCATTTCGCCACATTTTCAGGCCCCTGTTTGAGAACCCCTGGACAAGACCAGAATGGTTAAATTTTCGTCATACAGTAAGCTATAATACATACTGAAAATCCTAAATTTCAAATCTGTAGGTCATTTAGTTCCAACGTTAAGCGCAAGAAAAGTTTCATATTTATGGCACTCACTTATTCACTCATGATCATTAAAATATAACTATACTTCCATTATTTGAGCGCTTAAATTGGTAGATATAGGTCATTGCTAAAATCCAGTGTAGTGACACATCTTCTATTTTAATCTAGCCTTAGCGTCCTACTGCTGGGCAAAGAATTAATTAAATAATCAAATGCCACTTAAAAAAAGTGAAATCTCATAAAAATCTGTAAAGACAGCCAAATTTGATGGAGCTGCTTGTTAATCTGTAATTGTGAAAAGTAATGAAGTCGTGCCAAGTCTAAGGTCCCCTACTGCGACTTTTCTTTTCTTTACTGCGAATGTTGTGTGACTTTGCCGTTGACAGTCTTTAACGTTAGTGATTTATTATTCTAAATTGTCTGGTTATTGAATTACGTTTCCAAGTGCAAATTTTCATGTCGATGGGTAGCGGTTCCGGCACCGAGCACCTGGTTTTGTACCCTTGTGCCTTTTTTGCGTTGGAGGGTGTAAGGCCAGATTACTCTAGCCAGCCCAGCTCTGCCAAGAAATCTCCTAGAGCTTTGACCTTATTGAAGGCTTCTCAAGGTCTCGGAGAGCGTGCCTCGCCCGGTATTCGGCCACTTCACTGCATTCTAGCAGGACATGGACCGTCGTTTCCTTAGTCTCCTGCACGCTCTGCACATGGGGCTGTCTGTAACACCAATAGTGAACAGGTGCTTATTAAAACTGCAGTGTCCTGTCATAGTGCCAATTATCAGCCTTAGACGTTTCCTGCCTGTAACGGTGTACACTTCTGCGCTTAATTATCGCGCTCACGGTATTCATTCTAGAACTCGTCTGCTCTAAGGGCAATTGGTTCTGACACATGTGACAGGTATTGCCCTAGAATGGGGGTCAGGGAATGTATTTAATCTATGCCTGTGTATCTTTGAGCAATGTGTCATAAATTGGCTTTGACTATTCATACAATCTTATTGATTTACAGTAGAAAATCACATAAGTCCAGATGACCTTCGCGAATTTCTTAATATGAATTCGCATAATGCCAGCACAAAAAGACCTCCGATTGACATAGCCGACGCCGATGCTGAGGTGAGAATTTTTTATTATTTTTAAGTAACAATTTATTAGGTCTATTGACCAACCGTGGGCTTTATGATCAACTAAATACCTAGTAATAAACGAGCCTCATTCATTAAATGAAGTTTACTCCGTGTGTTTCGCGACTTGAATTTTTGCGATTCCTACTTTATTACCTACTAAATGGACTTTTCGGTACTTCGGAATCTATGAGAAGATTTTGATCCTACTGTTTTTTTTTTCATTAAAACGTTAGCTAGCTAGAACCATCATCATCACTGTAGCCTCCTATGTCTGCTAGACGCGGTCCCTAGTGACATCATTGTTGCTTTTTCGTACCTTTTTCAGCTAACTAAATGCCTGCTACATTTAGTTATAATTATTTGATATTAAAAAGGTGGTGCTGAAAAAATACAAAGATAAAAATTCACTGTATACCTATGTGCAGGATACGACGGAAAAACCAGTTCCTGAGATTGTAGATTGCTTCGGTCTTGGCTCATTCCAATCAGCTCACATGGATATTTAATATGAAACCAGACCCTCGAATAAAATCACACCCATTTTTACTTCTCTTCTCGACAAATACCATACAGAGTTCAGGTGAGTTCAAAATTGCAATGATGCATTCGTGTCTGCCTCGGTTTATGCATTGCGTGCATGCATTTATGAATACTCATTTATTAGTTATTATATTACTTTGTTAATAAGTTTTCAAAGTATGGCAGTATACTAGTAGATAACAATACCAGATAGATAGAGAAAAAAATCTATTAACAAACATGACTAAATCAAGTAATCTATTATTTATTACTCTTGGCACTGCTTGCTAGTTCTGTTTTTTGAACTTGGATTGATACACTACCGCATGTCCAGATACACCACCTTTGTTTAAATTAAATTAGAATTCATTGGAGAAACATTTGATAAAATCTGCGGCTGAGGATAATGAAACATTAATGTTTTGTTGTCTTTCAGGTATTTCCTGGGGAGCAATTCGGTTTGGAGTGGGTAGACTTCAAGCCTAGTAGAAAAACAGTGATGATCGTGCACGGGTTTATGAGCCATAGCAATTCTTCTTGGGTTCACGACATGACCAGAGCATTCTTACAATGGGTGAGTTATTGTACATTTCTAATTGATAATTACCAGATTGTGTGTCTAGCAATCATTGCATAAGCATTACTTCCTTGGGTCGACTGGTCAAAGCATTGTTTTTTGATCACACTTTGACCAGCAAGTCTTAGATTGAATCCTGCGGGATCATATGTCAACGACACTTCGCGCAATTTTTCAAGTTCGCTAAGTTTAGGCCAAGACTCACTTTGGGTCGTTGAGCCATTAAAGTTAGTTAGTTAAGTTTAGGCCTACGCTACGTTAGCGTTGAATTAAGAAGAATAATTCCTACTAGGCTAACCTGCTAATTTATGCTATTGTTAAAAACGCTTGGCCAGTAACCATGAACATATAGACCGGTTGAATATAATTCAGAGTTATTCACGAGTAAAGTAAATGTACCAGCATCTCCTGAACTACATATGGGTTGCCAGCTTAGCTTATAACAATAAAAAAAATAAAAAATCTGCCCAACCTTGTCTACAAAGACGAGAAACGTTTCTAGCTGCGTATATCTTCATCAAGGGCAATATGAATTATTGTAATATGGTATTGTTTACGCTAGGCGGATGTGAACGTGATAGCAGTGGACTGGAGCGATGGCGGAAACACGTGGAAGTACTGGAGAGCTGTGGCCAATACGCGGCGTGTTGGTTCTGATATAACAGAGTAAGAGTTTTACGACGTCCTTTTTACTAACTAATATTGTTCAATTCATTACAACTACACTTCTTTCAGAGAAGGTACTCGATTAAAACCTATTAACTTCACTTTATTCGTTTAACTGCTACAGACAAAATAATGAGACCAAACCAAAGACTAGTATGAGAAAGGCACATTCAACGGCTTTGTGCACCTTAGACACCTAAGAGGTTGCTTAACTTACGGAATTATCAACCATGCGCTCTACGCGTTGTGCATTATTATCTAACATTATACATTTAGTTTTACTTTCCTTAAAATATTAATTTTGGTTTGGTATACTTTAGGTATTTATGGAATTCAATAAACGTGTGTTTTGTGATCACTTTGCAGTTTCTTGCGGCAGCTCAAGGAAGCCACTGGCATTCGCTTCAAGGACTTCCATTTTGTTGGTCACAGTTTAGGTGCCCACATATCCTCGTTTGTCGTACCATTTAGGCGGAGTAGCGAGGATAACAGGTTGGTTGAAATATAATCTCTGCATTTCAAAAATTTTGAATGGATTTTTTAGAGTCAACCTTCGCCTAACTTATCAGCTAGTGGTAATCCTGTTGAACATAGAAGATTTCTGGACAGCTAGACAAAAATGGTGAAGACTAATATCCAGCAGTTCGTTTGAAAAATAAAGAACCGTGAGGAATGTTTTTGTCATTTATGTATTTTGTTTAAAGGTTTGGACCCGGCACAGCCATGCTTCCGAACTGCAAACCGCATTGAAAAACTGGACGAGACTGACGCTGATTTCGTTGACGTTATCCATACAAATGGAAGGTTGCTTCAGAGATTTGGATTTGGTTTACCTGAACCTATAGGTAGTGCTCCAAATAACTACATTTGATATATTTTTAGGTTAATCTTTTTTATAGAAGCCAGGTCTAAAATAAAAAAAAATATTATTAAATATTGATTCCGAATTTTATTCCCGACTGTCGAAGTTTTTTTTTAATCCTTTAAATGTCGCGGCTGTAGACCACTATAACAAACATACAAATTGTTTTTTCTATATATGGAATTATGATGGTTAAAAGGTAATGAATTAGTAATGTTCGTCATCCTTAAAAACGAAATAACTAAACATAATTTCTATCCACGGTAGGTTCATGACAAATTTGACACTTATTTACCTTACCACATATCGAATCTGGTGGTCTATCTAGGGTAAATCCAAATGAGTTAGTAATCTTGGCGGGGTTTCTACTATAGAAACTCCAGCTGTTTATCGTTTATGCACCATAAGAGAAAAGCACAAAGGCGAACTAAATGCCTAGATGCATTCTCTACCAGTGGATTCTGTGATGTTGAATGCTAAATAAATAAATATCCACTGACATTCATACAGCGCCATCCAGCCCCAAGTTAAAGCTTGAAGCCTGTATTATGGGTACTAAACAACGGATAAACATACTAATATTCCTTTTTTTTGTAAATACATACATATTATACATAGAAAACACCCAGACCATTAACAGACTGTTCATGTACACAAATGTTTGTACTGCCCGGGGATCGAACCCTTGGTGTTGCAGTCAACCGCAACACCAAATGGGTCGTCAAATAATCATAAACATTTATGTTTTTGCAAATGATTCGGGTACTTTTAAATAATCATCACGCGGTCCGCGCGGAATAAGAATAAGAATAGCTATGGGTCTCGGCTACATCTAAGAATGTAGCCGAGACCGACGGCTTAACTTACCTTCCATAGCACGGAATCATCTTTCTTCACGGGCAATCAGGTGATTCAACCTGCAATTTCTTAATCATCATCATCAGCTCATTAAACGTCCCCACCGAGGGGCACGAGCCTACCCGTATAGGGTGATTAGGCCTTAGTCGTCCTGCGGGCCCAGTGCGGATTGGACGACTTCACACACACACCTTCGAATTTCTTCGCAGGCGTGCATGAAGGTTTCCTCACGATGTTTTCCTTCACCGTAAGAGCGTCGGATAACGTACATATATTTTCGAAAATTCGAAAAACATTGGTACGTGTCAGGATTTGAACCTCAGCCCTCCCGGTAGGAAGGCGACAGTACTCACCATTGAGCCACCGACGCTCTCTATCCTATTTTTCCTAGTTTGATAATTTCTTAATCAAATTAGGAAAAATCGCACAAAATGACGTTTCCCCGCGGGAGTCGAACCCATGACATCCAGGTCACGCAGCCGAACCCTGTACTGATTAGACCACGGAGGCAGTTGTTTTACTAATACAATAGGTGTATTCTGTGATATCTAGCGTCATTTAGTCCAATATTTACACAGGGCACGCAGATTTCTATCCGAACGGTGGGATGAAGCAGCCGGGCTGCTATAACGAGTCGAATTCAGTTTGGGCGAGGTACTTGCCGTTTTCACCGACCAGTAAGTGTGTTTTAAATTCTACTAACTTCATCAAAGTTAATGAATAAAAATCTTAAGTATAACGCGTTTGGTCAATGAAAGTAACATTTTTAGAAAATTTGAAAAGCTGCTTTTTTAGTTATGGATGAAACATTTGACAATATTTTATATTTATTAAAATTATATAGGTATATTTTAATACCCTATCGTGTGTTATCACTTCCTCTATTTTCTGGTGCCGTAAAAGACGGGTTTGGGAAAAAACCTTTAGAAGATAGCTAACAGCAGCACACTCTTATTACACCTCACCTTTCATGGTCAGGTGTTATTTCATGGTCACATCTTTTCATGCTATCTCCAATTGCCTGTAAAGTGTAGATATTATAGCAAAACACTTCATTATCAAGGCCCTTGGTGTAGCATGGTGTTGTTGGGTTATGTAGTCACACCCTTTTTCATACGAATTTGTATGTGTGTTGTACGTGTGCGTGTGTGTGAGAATGTATACGGTATAAATGATGAATAAATAAATATGCACGGAAATTTACACAGCGTCATCTAGCCCCAAGTTAAGCGTGATGTCTGTAGTATGGGTGAACAACGGATAAATATACCTATACATATTTTTTATTGTAAATACATCTATATGTTACATAGAAAACACCCAGACCATTACAAACAGACATGTTCGTGCACACATATGTTTGTACTGCCTGGGGATCGAACCCTGAACCCTTGGTGTAGCAGTCGACGTCTCGACCATTACCCCACATGGGTCGTCAAATGAAATGACTATGCTATGTTTATTGAACATTAGTGCATTTGCAGAGTTACAACAGGCGATATGCAGCCACGGGCGAGCGTACCTCTTGTTTACGGAGTCTTTGATAAACAACAATTGCTCGTTTAGAGCACACCGCTGGAATTTGACCTATGAAGGGTATGTTGAGGGATTTTCGGTTTAATCATATGTCAAGCCTGCTTGAGATACGTATTTATGACAGAACCCGAATAATAATTTCTAGTCGTTTAACGTTTACTGATAGTACTGCAACTTACTTATCGGGTACAATTATTACAATTGAGTTTCAAAACCATATAAACCATAAGACCTCGAGTGCACGTTAACAAGTGATGGCTACAGTACCTACAATTGCTGGTTAAAAGTAATCAATCTTATAGTCTTACTCCAATTAGACTACTAATTTAGTGTTTAGACTGAGACTATCTAGCTTTATTGCTCAACCCACCACTGCGGACCCTCATATGCTTTATCCGACTTGTTTTTGAGAAACTCTGTAACCGCTTCATTTTTAGCGGGGAAAAACAATAGAAGATATATTATTTCCAGTTCAGCAGATAGTCAATAATTACTTAAGTTATAGTCCAAATAAATATAATTATTTAGTTCCTGTGTGTTTTAGGGTGAATTCGAGCCTTGTGGCCGCCTGTGATAGGCTGGGCTCGTGTGCGGAGATGGGCATTAAGGCCGTGGGAGGAAATGGCCTGATGCGGGCATCGGGCCTTTATTTTGTCCTCACAACCGAAAAGGAACCCTACTGTCGTAAGTATACAAACTTGACTTATTATCACATTTTCAGCAATCATCATTAGCCTATATCAAACCATTGGAGGACACAGTAAAGTTAGTTAGTTCAAAATTAGGTTGTAAACTACCACGCTGCCCCAATGCAGTTTGGTGGCTTGACGATAAATTTTTACTTAAATTTTCAACTTCTTGGAAGTCTGCATGTATTTATTAATGTGCTATTTCCCTGTAAAACGTCATCTTAAAAATACGGACTCAGTAGTAGGTAACTCAAGATTTGCCATTCTCCTCCGGGGAAGTTTTGAAGGCCGTCTGCGGTTTACAGCGTTCTTTCCGAACAAAAGAAGAAATATGAATCCAAGTAATTATTAGATAATATTAGATAATTACAATAATCTTATAAATTAAATAAATAAATTGTCATCATCATCATCAGCTCATTAAACGTCCCCACCGAGGGGCACGAGCCTACTCGTATAGGGTTGGACAACTTCACGCACAACCTTTGAATCTCTTCGCAGGCGTGCGCAGGTTTCCTCACGATGTTTTTCTGCACCGTAAGAGCGTGGGATAACGTACATATATTTTTCGAAAATTCGAAAACACATTGGTACGTGGCGGGGTTTGAACCTCAGCCCTCCCGGTAGGAGGGCGACAGTCCACACCATTGAGCCACTGACGCTCTATGATAAATTGTCAATTGACTAATTAAATCGGCTTCGGCGAAGTGCGGAGCCGTCATTTGTTTTTTTAATTTGACATTGACGGAACAATGCCGAATGCCTCCGATCTTCTTGAATAAATTCTAGGTCGCGTTAATGATTTCATTCATTGTCAGAAACAAAGCGGAGATGCTACTGACACTAATCGATTCGCCCGTGATTGTCATCGTTAGAAATTAATGGTATCGAGGTCTTGCATTTTTTTCGAAATCACTAATAACCTTTGATGAGGATGATTCTTATAAACGGCATAGATTGATTTTGAAACGTCAGGCGCTTTTTTTGTTTAATGCATTGTTAAAAATATAAATGAATGGAACTGTTTTCAGTGACAAAAATACCATCTTTATTTCACACTACGCCATCTAGCCCCAAGATAAGCGTGAAGCTTGTATTATGGGTATCAGTGGCGTGCACAGAGGTTATAAGTAGAGTGTGCACTAACTAACACTGTGGGTACTAAACAACTGATAAACATACTAATGTCATTTTTTATGTAAATAAATAATGAACATGTTATATGAATACTTGGCTCACGAGTTAACATCATCAGCCTATTATGACCCTGTGTAGGGCACAGGCCGTTCCATAAATCATTACTATGGAGAGATTGTTACCCAACACGTGGACTCAGTGCGGATCCATCTTTTGACAGCGAACTTCAAAATTTTGAAATATAAATTAAACAACAATAAATAATAAATTAATATCGTCAGACACTCACACAGTGCCATCTTGTCCCAAACTAAGACTATAATATGAGTACTAAACAACGGATATACATAGTTATATACATTTTTTTGTAAATACATACATATAAAACATAGAAACACCCAGACTATTACACAACAGACATGTTCATGCAAATGTTGTAATGCCCCGGGGATTGAACCCTTGGTTAGTCGTTACTAGCCCTAACCTGGATTTGAATCTGGGTTCCCTTTGGGATCTTCATCTGGATTTCAATCACCGCTATACCAGGTCTTATTTTGTTTTTAGCGACCGAATGGGAAAGACGTCACCCTCGAGCGGATCTACTTCACGATCTTCTAAAGGGATTTCGCCTGGACCGCTCAATTAAGAATACTACAGCAGTGACGTCGGCATACGCGGATCCTATGAACATAGATGACGTCACGACAACCACGCAGAAGAGTTGGTTCAGTAGGTTTTTTGGTTAAAATCAAAATGGAAGTGACATTAAAGTTTCGTACGAATTGCGAATATTGTGATATTTTTTTTATAAAAATTTGCAATTATGTAGTAAGTTAATGCCAGTTAGTTGACAGTTCAAATAGCTATTACAAATATATAAATAGTATGATACTTCATAAAAATACTCTCTTCTTCTTGAATGTTCTTAAAAGTCCATTCTGTCTTTGTAGCTGTACATGATATCATAATTGACCAGTTTAAAAATGTACTGTGACTGAAGTTTGAAATATTGATTACTATACAAAAAATGTGTAAATTTGATATTTTTTGACAGTTAAAAATGTGTATTTATTCTTAGATTGGTTGCCGAGTGTGTGTAAGAAATTTTTTTTTTTTTGTATTATAACAGGCAAACGAGCAAACGGCTCATCTGATGGTAAATGTCACCGCCGCCCATGTACATTTGCAATACCAGAGGGCACTGAAATGCGTTGCCGGCCTTTCAGCAGGAATTTACCAACGTTCTAGTCCATTGTCGAAATAATTATTCCTATTTTTATTAATAATAATGAAATTCATTGACAAAAGCCAAATTAAACATTATATATTTGTCTTAGTTAGTAATGTTATGCATTTTGTATTTTTTAAATAATTATTTGTCCTGTGTGTAAACATTGTGTAACAAAATAAAATAAAAATAATGATATATATTTTTATTTCCTCTGCATTCCGAAATACTTTTATAACTAAGCTAACTCAATATTTGTTGTTCATTTGTGACTCATTAAGATTTACCGTTAGTCATAATTTTAATTCAGAACAAAAAAAAATAAGTCCATTTCACAACCAATTTATTTAGTTATCGACCAACGGATCTATAAACACAAATTGAAAAAATTTAATAGTGCTTTTTATATGATCAATAGGCTGATGAGCGTCGGACGCCCTCCGAAATGGTCGCTGATAAAGTGAAAGAGTAGGAAGTCTGACATAAATTGCCGTAGTTTGAAGTCAAGCTCGATGTAATATAAAATGTGCTTTAATAAAATAAACCAAGCATTAATAATGCGTTATTGGCATAACTGATAATAAATCTAAAAACCGTAAATGACTAATGAATATTCTTAAAAGAGTCAATTTCCTAGTGGCTAGGAAGACGAGTGTTGGCGACAAGGTTGACTACAATCTTTACTTTAAATCGGCAGTAGCATGTGACAATATTTATCAAATCTAATTGAGTACATAAATAACACTTTAACTAAAATATATTACACCCTAAACACTTTAAAATAAATAATTAAAACTAAAAAATAAAATTAAAAGAAGTCCCTTTGGGCAAGGTTCCGAAAATTAAATGACAAAAGGATATCCTTACGAGAATATTGTTGGCAAGTTGCCATTCACTCAGAACATTACAAAATTATAATAAACAATATATTTATTTATAATAGGTCCTCAATTAGATAACATCAGCATGACCTAATCACTGTAATTACCTATTGTTATATGGTGAAAAACGGTAAAGCTTTTAAGCTAATTGAAAAGCCGTTAATCAGAGCACTCGATTCTATACTTGCCTACGACAAAATCCAATGGAATTAATAATCCATGTATGATGTATATTATTCATATTGTTTTGCTACAACTCTTATAGAAGTTTAAAAGTTAGGTAGTGTATTTACTAATTATTGAAATATAAAAATGTGTAGAAAGATAGAAGTATTAAAGAATTTTTATGCATTGTTTTGTGAGAGATTAAAATTTTTTGGAAGAAATAGCGGCATTCATGGACTTCAGCAGGTGTTTGACGCGAAGTCTTTTATATTAGCAAGGTAAGTGTCTTATGATAAATAAATAAATAAATATTTGATGTCATGATAAGCGTGGAGCTTGTACTTAATAACTCGTAAACATACTTATATATTTTTTGTAAATAAATACAACCCAGAACCCACGGTGTAACAGTCGACGTCGCAATCATTACACCACATGAGTTGTCATGAAGAAGATTATTCCTTTTAAAACAAGGAGTAACGAAGCACCTTACATCCCAATCTCTATAAGAATGTACGGCAATGTCTCTTTGTCCGTGAAAATAAATTTTCGGACATATGCGATTGTTACCTGCTCGTAGTATAATCTGGCAAATCCACTGCTTTGCTTGACATTCCGATACCATTATGACACTTAAAGGCATTTTTTTTGTTACAAAATGTATAGGACGGTCAGGACGCTCACCTAATGGTAAATGTTACGCCTGACTATGACAGAGTGGCATTGAAGGAGACCAACAACTGGTAGATAGGCATAGAAATAAATGGATAGGCTTTAAAATGAAAATGCGCTGTTTCTGAATGACGTGTCGCATTGGATTTATTCCATAGCTTTATAAGTACTATATATATTGATATTGACATCAATAATATTGACGTTACAATAGTACTATAGTATAATAGCAAAGCTAACAAGGGTTCACGTCATAGTATCTTTAATTTTAGTTCGTATAACATAGGCGACAAACATTATAATTATATCCGAAAGACAAACAAAAGATAATATTTAATTATGTTAATGTGATAATTTTAGAGAATGCTATTTATAAAGATTCGATAACGGTCAAGAAAAGTTTACCTATTCTAAATCGTCTCTCTAGTTTTTGGAAGGAAGATTAAAATGTAACATAAAATCGATATTTGGTAAGGTTTATTGCAGGTCTAATCTAATATAAGGCTCAAGTTTTTTTAAGAATACAGGTTTGAATCATGAAAACACGAGTTGCCCACCTTATGTATGATATCTAATTCATTATCTGAGGCTTCTTTTCTTTATATAAATCCTTAAAAGGGATTACAGTTGTAACACGTGTACGTAAAAGGTGACTAAATTGCGGTTTCCAGAAATTTCAATAAATATGGGTGAGGACCCTTCAATCCAAATACAACTATAGATTATATAATCTGCTTACAAAACCTTTTCTAGACTATTAAAAGACACTTTTGGATCGTAGGTAAGTATTGAAATCGGATTTAAGTACCCAATTTGAATAAAGCACCGGTTTGGAGGGTCCTGTCCACTGAAAAGAGCAGGCATGAAACTTAAGCAGTCATTCTTTTTGATGTCAGAATTACTTAGGTTATATTATAAGTCAATTACTTTTACTAAATTATGATTAAAATTCAAATTCAAAATCTCTTCAAGTTTGCCAATCATATCTACGTGTTTGGCAGGTGGGTTTAGCTAATGCTAAACTTTACGCTATTATTTTTTTTTATCGAACAGGAGGCAAACGAGAATACGGTTCACCTGATGGTAAGTGACAACGCCGCCCATGAACATTTGCAAGACATCAGGTCCCAGAAATGCGTTGCCGGCCCTTGAAAAGTGTGTACGCTCTTTTTTTGAAGGACGCCAGGTCGTATCGCTCCGGAAATGTTTGCATTCACATTGCAACTTGGGTAGCCAATTGGTGACTGATTCCTACAAATCCTTAAGAGTGTGCTGGGGGCGTGAGGCGAGTTTGGCTTACGATAACTATTTTTTTTAATCAACTATAGGCAGACAATTGACCGCCATCTCACCTGATAGTAAGTGATGATGCGGCCTAGGATGAATCATGCCTACCTAGAAACAGCCTATTTACTCTTGCCTTGAAGACGGCTAGGTTGTAATGATCGGGGACAATATAAGGAGGCAAAGAGTTCCATTCCTTTGCGGTGCGCATTAGGAACGAGGCACCATAGCGCGCTGTGCGGATGAATGGTTGTCAACCACGTAATGATGGAACCCTCGCCTGCGTCTTGTATCCCGATGGTGAAAAGGGGATGGTGGAATAAACTCATGGTATTCCATCGCACGCTTTTGATTTCATTATAATTACAGCCTTGACTCTTTGACCGCCGATGACGTCTTAAGGCGCCAGACACAATAGATTTTCTACTGTGTCTGGATTTCCGGCGTTCAATGGATTAATGCACTTCTGAACAAAAGGGCTACCCTAATGACTTCCACGCGGAAAGATCTCAAAGAGCCGACGCGACCGGCTACACGCCGCCTTATTAACTAGGTCATCAGATCTGGTTGGGTGTTTTATGATGTCGTTTTAAAAAACTCCGATGTGCTGAGCGCAACAGTAGAAGTAAATCACGGCTCCTTTTGTCACAAATTTCCAAATATCCTGTCATGTATAATAATCTGAAGTCAGTGGTAGAGCATTCAAAACTATTATAATAACAATTGACGATTCTAAAAAGTGTAAAGATTAATTTGAATTAAGATGTTTTGAGTTTGAGTCTGTGGTGACACCTGTATTGCCGCTTCTTGACAGATGTTTACCGCGAGTGCACAGATAAAATAATATCGATCATGTCTGACTCGCGGTAAACAACATCAGTCAAGAGGCGGCAATTCAGTTGTTGCCACATCACTATAGGTCTTTTTCACAGGATATTTTGGATCACAATACTATTGATGTCAGCTGGTTGTTTGTATATGCTCATGGACCCAACCATGGAGAGAGGTGACCAAGTCCAATTCACACCTGACACTCGGTACCTGACGTGGGAGACGACATTCCCTGCTGTCACGGTTTGTGAAGCTTACAACGCGAGATTGGTTCAGAAGAAATTTGCAGCTCTATATCGTAAGATTTATATATTTTATGTTTAAGAATATTCTAATAACAGCAAATGATAACTTTTTTATTAATACTTCATCGTCTTTGACGTCATTACCTATTTTGCTCGGGATTTTGTCAAAATTAATTTGTTGAAACAATTCAGTTTATTTATACGCATCATAAATTTAGAATAAGCGCGCTAATATCCTGTCATCTATGGATACAAATATTTGAAATAATAAAAACCATGAACGTCTCAGATTTTAACTACTAATATATTTTCATTACCTGTTCGTTATTATACTGAGACGGTGTCATTTTGAGAAATATAATAAATTTAGGTATACAACATATTTGTACTCAGAGGTATCTATTAATTTATCAGATGTAAAAATACCTCTGTTCTCTGTATCGTTCTGTTAGTGATTTTAGCACACAACTTCTGGCTTCCATGGTTCCAAAAGTTCTGGATAACAAGAATTGCCGACAAGGGACAAAAGGTAGGCCTAGGGTAGGTCCAGCTGGATGACATATTGTTGATGATGATGTTAGTATATCAAACTAAAATTCAAAATATCTTTATTGAAATAAAAAATATTTTTTTTTAACGATTCTGCCACCGGTTCGGAAAAAGTAGGATCTTCGAGAAGAGCCGGCAAGAAACTAGATAATCACTCTTTTTAACCTTCCCTAATATAATTCTACCTAGTGTGACTTGCGAAAATGTATTGCCCTAAAAAAGGTTAAATTCAATAATGTAAAAACACGAATTGGTTTATGACGCAAATATATGAAATTATTTTATGACGACGAAAGAAATTTCATGACTCGATTTAATTTGGGTTAACAAGCTGTTGGATTATTCCTATGTCCTTTTATGGAGTTTTTTATAACGATGACTAACACATATGATATACCTATAAGCAATGGAAATACACATATGGTTACAAGGCAATGTCGAAAAACCCTTCTTTCTAAAAATATCTAATAATAGGTATACCTACCTCATTACCTAACTCATTCATACTTATTTGAAATAGATTTGTAAATATTTTAAAATACGCGAGTCATTTGGACCTAGCGTATTTGAGGCATTTTTTTCCGGTGGTATCAAATTGTATCCTATGAAGTTTTAGTGGATACAAAACAAAGAAAATTAATCAAATAGGCAATTAATTTTAAAGCTTCAAATTTTTATTTCGATAGTTGCCTGGCCAAAATACCTTGAAAGAAAGGAATACATAACAAACCTCCGTAATATGGATCTCCATATTATATGTTACAGCGGACTTAATGGAGCCGTTAAGCTTCGACTTCCGTAAATATCTAGCAGAACTGATTTACGGATACGGGCGTTGCAGCAAATCTGTGTGTAACCCTTGCGGTGCTGATGTGGCTTGTGACGTCCCGTGGCGAGAGATTGTAGAGAAGGTAGGACCAGAGTTGAATTAACCTCAAAAATAGACGTGATTCTTATGTTCACTTATAAGTACCTATACATTTTCATATTAACCCTTTCACCGACAGTGATTCAAACGCATAAAAAGAATGATATATGACGTCTTAGTCGCCTTTGGCTGCTCGCTCTGATGCTCAGCTCGGTGGCATGGCCCGATGGCTTACAAAGTTTTGCCGACTACCTATATCGAGAAGAAATATTTTCTCTAACAGATGCGTATTATTTCTAAAACTTACAGCTTCATCGGACCTACCTATCTTTACAGGGATTCTCTGGGCTATCATTAAGCTCGTTGTGTAAATTATACCTGCCTCATTTCTGAGCTTTGCGTTGCGGGGTGGGTTAAAGCTCTTATTCAGTTATTTACTTTACTTCATATAAAACCGATTATTGCCTGGACGGAAGGCCCTTATTTAATAAGTTAAGTAACTCTATTAGGCGGCAAAGAAACTGTTACAATGGAAAAGTGATTGTGGAAAATATATCATGTAATGATGAGGCAGATTGTGTGATTGGATAAACCCTGACGTACATTGCGGTAGTAGTGTAGGTACATTGAGGTAGATTATGAACAAACAATAAGTAGTTCAGTGGGCAAGGCACCTAGCCTGTATTATCAAAACAAAAAGTTGACTATATTTTGTGTCTATCTTTACCGATTTAATTTCAAATTGTCTTCGGTCGTTACGGGTATATTTTAAGAGGTAAAATTTTAAAGTCCGTTTTCTAGCTGATTAGACTTTCGTAGATTAACCTATTATAGAATGAGCACTCGTAGTGATAATTATTCTTCAAAATATTGATTCAATATATGCGAATCGCGAAAACTTAAGACAGTAATATTTTTTAAAGTCGACATTGAAAGATATCTATGTTTTTCTTTGAAGATTATATTTTATAGGTTTTTAAGATCATGATTAAGGTTTTTAGTTGTTAATCGTAACATAATTATAGTTACATAATTATGATATTATAGATAAACGTAAGAGGAAATAAAGGCAAGAGATTTCAGGCGTTCAGACGTCATGAAATAATGAAATTGCAAGCAAAAGAAAGATCTATTTCTTAAATACTTAAGATATTTTTTTATACCAGTTCATCATGGTAGGTATAATTTGCAGAAACTAATCACAACTGCAGTCTTCTTGAACAAAGGTCATCATTAAGCAATGACATCTACCCAAAAGTATTGGGTAGATGTCATTGCTTAATGTTAATAAGACTGATAAGACTTACCTACAACTACCAGTACACATGTGATATTAAAATCCAAATCGGCACATGCTCACTTAATATTCTAGGTTATCTGTTTGTAAATAAACTTGTTTCAACACTTCACCACAGAAAAAATATACTTGTAACTTATAGGTACACAACAAATGCACGGAAATGTTACAAGAATGCCGGTTCAACGGACAAGAATTCCCTTGCTGTCAGAAATTTCGAATCGTTGATTCAGAATATGGATATTGCTTCTCATTCAACACCTTACAGAACGCGTGAGTCATTACGTGGACATTGTCATACTAAGTGAAGTATAAAATAAATTCTAAGCATCAGATAAGATGTGATTAAACGACAATACACATAAGCGCCTAGAAGCAAATTTGTAAGGCAAATATTTTGCTATGTTATATTTGCAGGAAGTCTCATCAAGAGCCTTGTACTCCGTAAATAGGACGACGGGTCCTGGATGTTGACGTTTCGATTGCTTATGAAGCTTCTGTAAGTACCTACTTATTTATATGTTAATTATTAAAAATATTCTTTCGCCAATACTTTTTAAGCCTTTGAAGTGTGATCTTAGTGATTAGTTTACGAGTAGAACGTAGTTTGATTTGGAAATTAAAATAAACCCGATTTACTTTGATGGACAATAGATACTTAGAATCATCAATCAAGGACTCAATTAGGTCAAAGTTTCAATCCCACGGGAAGAAGACAGATAGGGAATGTTACTTTATTAATGACAAGTTAATTAGAAAAAGTTTAAGCGGACGAGGATACCTACTTCAAAAATATAAGAGATTTGTCTATATTATTTAAGGTTTCACATTTTGTTTTTAAATCGACATGTACATATAGATATTTATAAGATGAGTAAAGGTGAATGCTTTAATTGACATAGATTAATTAATAATCACTCATAATTCTTGTTCCAGAAAATGTGAGACAGTGCCGTGAGCTGTGTAAATAAATTCACTAATTGATTCACACAGATCACGACTTTTTCTTCTATAATAATAATAATAATAAAATTTATTTATTTCTCACCACAAATGACACAGAAACACAAATTACAAAAATCCTTAAAATTAACAAAAATAAACCTTAAAGCCATTCGTGGGAGACTGGTGCCTATGTAGGTTCAAAGACCCGTGATACAGGTCACCAGGCCCCCTACTTAACATGAAACATAAAACATTTTTGGAAATAGTTATTATTATGACCTTTCGCATACATAAAAATTTAGTTATATACAATTATAAATTTTGTACTTGCGTGCATGTGTGTATGTGTGTGTGTGTGTGTGTGTGTACGTGTGTTTGCGTTCATTTGTACGTGCGTGTGTTTGTGTATGTATGTGCTTATATATGTGTGTATGTGTGTTGTGTGGAACCTAAGTTTGTGAATGTAGTAATTGTTCTGTATCTGTGTACGAAAGATTTCGAAGATATCTCACGAGTTTATTCCTGCATACCCATTTACTATCACTAACGATGTTTACACGTCTGTGTAGCTCATTGTATAGATACGGTCCTAAGAAAATGAAAAATCTTTCCGCAAAGGCCGTCCTGCTGGGCTGAGTTTTAGCTACCAAATGGTTTCGCCGATGTTCATTCTCATTAACACTCACAATACTATGCTGTTTTATTACTATATGGAGGATGAATAATTGCCGGACACTCAGAACCTCTGCTATACTATATAAATCTTTTGTAGGAAAGTAATAGGGCTTAGAGTGAATGACTTTTAAGAGGGACCTTTGCGCTCTCTCCAATTGTATTAGTTGGTTTTTGGAGGCACCACCCCAGACCTCAATACCATATGTCAACAGCGACTGGCACAAAGCGTAGTAAACCATTTTTAAAACATCTGGATCCGCAACATATTTCAACTTTTTAAAGATAAACATCAGCTTGCGAACTCGACCACTTAGTGCTGAAATGTGACAATTGAAAACTAAGGCACTATCAACTAGCACTCCGAGGTACTTGACATTCTCAGTTCTCTCCAATTCGTGGCAATGGCATGGATAAGTTGAGGAATCTCCACAATGGTGAGCAATTATTCTATGCGTTTTGGGTGGTAAAGAAGAAGTTCGGATCGCAAATGGCATACATTTGGTTTTGCTTATGTTTAAACTGAGCAAGTTACATCTAAGCCATGTGCAAACCTTATCAAAACCAGCCTGAGCTCGTGAGAATGTCTCCTCCCAGGTAGCACCAGAAAATAGTAAGGCAGTGTCATCAGCAAAAGTTATGATCCTACCACTCTCGAGATTGATTTCACACAATTCATTTATAAAGATAAGAAATAAGGTTGGCCCGAGTATGCTTCCCTGTGGTACGCCATAAGAAATACGTGAATCTGAACTAGTGACACCGTTGGGCAGCCTGACACACTGTGTTCGATCTCTTAAGTAACTAGAAAATAGTTCAAGCTGGCGATCTCGAATTCCAATACACTCAAGTCTTCGAAGTAATAATGGTATTGATATCGTATCAAATGCTTTTTGTATGTCGAGAAAGATGGCCAACGTCTTTTTTCCTTGGTCTAGACATCTGGTAACATAATTTGTTACCGATAGGAGTGCATCAGTTGTAGACCTTCTCGCTCGGAAGCCATACTGGGAATCAGACAATAATTTGTAACTTTCCAGATAGTTGGTTAACCTTGTATTTAAAATCTTTTCGAGCACTTTTGAAATGGAGGGTAGTATTGATATAGGGCGATAATTACTAGGTAGATGCCGGTCACCAGTCTTATATATTGGGTGTACAATAGCTTTTTTCAGGACTCGAGGAAATATTCCCTTTGTTAAACACAAGTTGATAATAAATGTTAAGGGAGGTACGAGAATATTTTTGTATTTTTTCAGGATACAACCAGAAACACCATCCCACCCAACAGCCTTGTCAGATTTCAAAGAGTCAATGACCCTTCCAACTTCTTCTTCATCTGTACTTAAAATTACAAATGAGTTTCCGGTTCCCTGAGAAGATGTCGAAGAGAAATGTGAAGAATGTGGTGAGGAGGCACAATCCTCAGCAAGTCTTCTAGCGGCATCAATAAAATACCAATTGACTTGATTGGCTGATTCGTTTGGAGATTGACACAAGTACAGGAGTTCTTGAGCAGGAGCAGTCTTTCGGAGAGATCAACAACATCTCTCAGTGCACTCCAGACACGTTTTGGGTCCTTTCCAGCCTTAATAAATTTGCTTCTGTCAAATGTATTTTTAGCTTTTTTATAAGAGTATTACAGTAATTTCGATACCTTTTATAGGAAACCCTGAGTATATCATTATCTGGAGATGCTCTTAGTTTGATTAATAGATTGTCTCTATTTCTTAGGCACTTCAGTAGGCCAGGGGTCATCCAAGGCTTTAGAAGCTGACGCCTCCGGGAAGGAGTATATGTTATAGTTGCATAAGAAATAGAGTTTCTAATACAGTTTACAAAATATTCCATTGCATCATCCGGTTCAGTATATTTGGTGATGCTGCTGAAGTCAATGGCCGAGAGACTCTCCCGCAACTTTGTGTCATCAAGCCTGCTAGCAGTCAAAGGAGCAGCATATTGAGCTTTTTTGGAAAGTAAGAATATCACGCTTCGGTGATCCGTGACTGTTGTATCAACAACAATGGTGTGAGCAGGGTATGAAGTTTTGACCATTACGTGATCTAGGCATGTTCGATGATGGGTAGGTATCACATGGGAAGGTTGTAATCCAGCCTGTGCAATGATGTTTAAATATTCAGATGAATTGACGTCAACATTACAGGAGGATATGTCAATGTTAATGTCACCAAGCAATATTATATTTCGGAACGAGCCGAGACTCCGAAGCAAATCGTTAAGCGAATTAAAAAAGCGTCCAGTTTGGTTTCGCAATGCGTCTGGCCGATAGATAGCAAGCACAGCAGTTTCTTTATTTATCTTAATGAGAAGAGAACTGGCGTCTAGTAGCTGCGGCTCCTCTATCGACAGTCTATCTATGGTTTCGCTGACATATACCACTACACCATCATTTTGATTAAAAGGATTAGTTGATGCCGCTTGCCTGTAACCCTGCATGGATGGTAAATGCGTATTATACTGCAACCAACATTCAGTTAGAACAAGTATATCGAAATGCACGCCAATTCTCGTTAGCAATGCCTGAAAATTATCAAAATTTGCGTTAACACTTCGTATGTTTTGGCAAATTATTTTAAGTGAATTATTACTGAATTTAGTCAATAGCTGGTTGCAGTTTTCCGGCAAGCTTACCTGCGATTCTGAAGGTGAGAGTGAGTCAAGTGTTTCATTTATTTCAGCTATTGGATTGAATGTTAGAGTTTGGAGTTATAATGATTACATAATAAGGTACCAAGTATGAGCATAATGCACTTAACATTATTAATAGCAATAGCCTTCTCAGACATTCATTGTATCCCGAAACCAGCCAGTAATCATTCAAATATTCATCGCGATACAATCTAACGGTGAGTGATAAGATATTATTACAACATATCTCAGAGCACTTTAGTTCCTGTCTCTGTCTCAAATAATAAATACAATACAGTTTCAGAATTATACCCTTATTGAAAAGATACAATTTTTTAAAATTTAAATGAGCACAACCTAGCTTGAAAAACATTATATTATTATTATTATTAACTGCATTAAAAAGTATCATTTGTTTCGCCCAAATGCCAATAAAATAACACGTAAGTACAAAAATAAAAACATAACATGCCATAACACCAATGATAAATAGGAGTCTTTATCATAGCATTATGTTGGTCGTGTAATTGTAGAATCAGGTTAATAATCGTCAAAGCCTGAACATATTCGAAAAACAGTTTTAAAGTACTACAGGATTCTAATACAATTCGTAAGTGTAAAGTGTTTAGGATTAGTGTATTGAGTAAATAATGTACGGGTATAGTGTGATAGTTTGTTAAAGTGTCATAATGAGGAGTTAAAGTTATAATAAAAGTTAAGTACAGTGCTGACAGGCAAGAAATACGTAACAAACACTCAAACATAATGATACATGTAAATACTAAGAAACGACACTTAAAACACACAAAAAAAGGTAAAAAAACATGAAAGGGTATGTAATGTTGGATACTGTATAGTCATATTGGTATCCTATTGATGTCCTCTTCTGAGTTTATAATAATGGGTTTATCGTGTTCAGTCTTCTTAAGGTATACTCTACCGGCAGACGTCCAACAGTAGGCAAAGCCATTTGTTTTTCGGAACATTCGTGCTATGGAAAAGAGATGTCTTGTTTTCTGGGGCAGGTTTTCGGAGATGAATATGGGCACGGTGGGCCAGGATGGCTATATCAGCTGATGTTAGCTTTTTAGATTGATTGGTCCTGTTAAAATCCCTCAATTTGGAGATAAATCGTTCTTTGGTTACGACACTCGTAAAGTTCGCTATTATGGCTTGTTTATGTCTTTTTTCGTATTAATACGGAAAACATCCCTAATGTCCGAATGACCACATTAGTACCAAGCAATTCCCCAGTCTTAATTATGACTTTGATTAGGTCATCTTTTGTTTCTCTTTTTTTGGGTACATTTCGCATTTCGATGCGGGATACATTTCTAACCTCTCTATTGCATCAATTTTAGTTTCTAGTATTTCTATACGCTTTTATAAACTTATTCTTCTCCTGTAAGTCATGCACTCTTAATCAATGAATCGTATTTTCTGAC
This sequence comes from Leucinodes orbonalis, assembly GCA_019425675.1. Lineage (NCBI taxonomy): Eukaryota > Metazoa > Arthropoda > Insecta > Lepidoptera > Crambidae > Leucinodes > Leucinodes orbonalis. The sequence goes on from PQWD01002920.1 coordinate 146,712, forward strand.
ATGAACTTGATGACCCTTATGTCTTCGTTCTGTTCCTTTATGTCATTAACACAATCAATTATTTTGATAGTTTGGCACCCTGTTCACTTTTTAGGGCTGTAAGCATATTATTAAAATAGTAGTATTCTAGTAGTATAGTATATTCTAGTTTAGTCTTACATTTTTTAGGCATATTAGCTGCTGTATATATGTTCATACTTTAAAGATTCAGTACATAGTCCTGAGAACTGGCTACCAATTCGCTCGATATCGCGTTCAAATTCACGTGAGGCCAAATTTACAATCGAGTGAATATCTTTCTCCATGGTGGAAATGGAGAATGATCCCATGTTGTTGGCAGAGATATCGATTCAGAGGATGCCGTTATCTTGAAGAAATTCCTGACAAGCAACTGCATAAATATCCGTAGTTTAGCGAAAAAACACACCAAACTCTCTGCATACTGTTTCTGCCACATACATCTCAATACGAAATCTGTGGTTCCTGATGACTTGATGAATCTTTACACAAGCTTAATTATTATTTGAAAAACCAACGCATTTTGTACCACATTTAAACAAAACAGTTAACAAAACAGTAGCCAAAACAGTTTTTCACTTATTAAATAATCAGTGTCGCTTAGAAATATTGTATATCTCTTAATTAAGATAACACCAACAATCATTGTACATTAAATACAATTGATAGATATAAACCTCATCATTTGAACAACTTTTAAACCTAACTAACTATTAACAAAAATATCTATTGCAATATTTTTATTATATGACTAACAGACTAATGTTAATTTTTTAATCAGGCTATTCATATGTGCCTGCAGACTAGCAGAGACCGAGCATGCTTTCGCCACTGCCTGCATTCATCCTGTCCCGATAGTTTTGTAAGTTTACTAAGCTTAACTTCATCTGTATGTCGGGTAATAAAAATAACTTTATTATCATCAATCAGCCTTTAATCTCCCACTGAGGCATAGGCCTTCCAACAGCATTGCTATGGAAGATTAACTATCAGAATACCCGATTGCTACCAAAAAATAATATCTCAAGTTCCTTCGTTCTTACCGTCGTTATTTAGATCTCGATGATATTCTTAAAATTATAGTCGAACATCCATTATCCACATTAGACCAAACGGTTATACGCAGGTTAAAGCTCGATTTCCCCACAATCATGTTTTTAGATTATTAACTAAATCAAATCCAAGAAAGTAAGTCCAATTACTAATACAAGTTTAGATTTTTTGTAGCCTTTCAGATCATAATCTGTACGCAATTACACTGTATCAATGCATAATAGTTACCGAGGTAAGTTTATTTGCCTTATATTTCTCCCTATTTTTCCCTTATTTTTGCAAAATTCTTCATTTCAAACAATGAGACTACTCAAAACGCTCAAATTTGAAGCGGGATCGTTGTGACTATAGGCAAAATAAAATTAAAAACAGTGAAAGTTGAAAATTACTTCTTGCCGGCTTCTCGAAAATCCTACTTTTTCGGAACCAATAATAATAATAAATAAATAATAATAATAAATATTCACTACATTCACACAGCGCTCTAACCCCAAGTTAAGCGTGAAAGCCTATTATGGTACTAAACAACGGATAAATATACTTATATACATATTTTTTTTGTAAATACATACATATTATACATAGAAAACACCCAGAACCATTACAAACAGACATGTTCATGCACACAAATGTTTGTACTGCCCGGATCGAACCCGGAACCCTTGGTGTGCAGTCGACCTCTCAACCGCTACACCAAATGGGTCGTCAAATAAATAATAGAGTCATAAAAATATAATAATCACAATTTACGATCCAAAAGTATCTTTAACACATTTATTTGAATAAAAATATTTTGAATTTGAAAACTGTATTTATAATATCTATTATTAAAATCTATCCTTCTTATAGTACAAAAACAAAAACTTGGTCATGACGACTCTGGGGAAGTGGAAGAATGCCTGCCCTCGTGTGTCGAAAGTCAGCTCTCAACTTTACATTTAAACAGGCAAGTACGATCATATTGCCACGATCTTATGATCAATGATGTTTTGAAATTTTCGGATGTTTTACTGGGTTTGAAAATAATCTCTTTCGCCATTTCACCTCCCCCAATGAGCGCCAACCCCGGTCCAACCCCGGCCAAGCCTGCATCCAACTTCCACCAGCCACCCTCCTCAAATCGTTGGTCGAACGGGCAGCCGGACGTCGCACGACGTATGATTATACTTTTTTAAAAATAATTTATTTGTATTTTCCGAATCATTAAATTTTAAAACAAGAATAGTATTAAAAGTACGTAAGTTCATGTAATAGCTGACGCCATGACGTCATAGACCGTCATGTATATAAAATGTAAAAGTGTCATAGATCAACAGTAGATTATGTTATCAAAGAAGATGAGAAATAAGACTTTGTATAAGCGAAGAAAGTTTGAAATTGCTTTATACTGGAACGCTAAGGTTACTACGAACGTTTATCAGATCAGCTACACAGTCCCTGTAAGCAAAGCGTATTGATATAATCTACTCTGAATCTTACTTATCCAATCGAAATGTTATTCTTGCAGGATACACTACAAGAAGTGAGCGGCTCCATTAAATAAACCACCAGATTTCAAAGATTCTAACAATAGTTACAGCTTAAGTCATGATCTCTGCTACATTATGCGCTTTCGCAGGCGGTGGTACCGGATGAAAAGCCAGGCACATTGGTGAGTGTAAAAATGGCAAGTCTACCCAGTCTTCGGAAGAGGAACTTAATCCGCACTGTTTTGGATTTAGTTGGTATGATAACACGAACATTTGAGGATTGCGAAACAATACAGTAAACATTGCGCATTAACTAACCCATTGAGCGCCGGGAATCCAGACTCAATAGAAATCTATTGTGTGTGACACCTTAAGCGTCATTGGCGGTCAAGGGTTAATCTAATGCGTCATACCCCTTCTAATATAAACAACCGAGACATGAATCTTAATTTTGACTATATTTATTTTTTGATGTCTTCGGCAATAGAACAATATACATGAATTATTTAAACATAGCTTTTTCTAGCAGATTTTTTTTTAAATGTTACGGCGGCATGCTTAGTTCTGAATATCAAAATTTCATGAACTAAGATTACTAAGGAAAGCAGTAAATCTGTACAAACAATCCTATTCAACCCATCACAGTCCACTGCTGGATATAGGTCTTCCCCATTTTGCGCTAGATATCCCGGTCCTCCGCTTTTCTCATCCAGCCTCCACCAGCGACCTTTCGCAAGTCGTCGGTTCATCAATGAATAAATTAAATATTAGTAGTGAGTGGGATTTCCTAAGGCATGAAATCAAGAGAAATAATGTTACCGACACAGCTCGTCGGATCAGCAAGTGGCAGTGTGCTGGTCACGTATGTCGCAGAACCGATGGCCGTTGGAGTAGACGAGTTCTGAAAGGAGGACTGTGTCTTGGTATGCGTAGTGCGGTGTAGTGCTATTCACAATAGATGACCACTGAGCTGAAGTATTTTTTTTGCTCCCTTCGGAAGAGCGGTTTCAGCGACGGTGAAAATTCTTGTCTTTTGTTTACGCTCGTGTCATTTTTCAAAATTTCACGCTTCTATCGTTAACTATCATTAAAATGGTCTCCATCTTCCGCAGAAATCCGCCACTAGTGGTCATCTTCGTGAATCGTACGGCCCAGTAAACCGACGACTTGCGAAAGTGGAGATTTATGTCCAGCTGTGGACTTCGATTGGTTGAAGAGTTATGCAGGGAGCGCTCATAAGTCGTCAAAACGTCTTATTGATTTCATAACTATATAAACATGTTTTATTATAATAATTACTAAACATATTGTTAATTAACAGCGCGTTGGCTCATTGGAGTAAGAGCATCGGTGGCTCATTGGTGTGGACTGTTGCTTTCTAATCTGGAGGGTGCAGGTTCAATTCCTGCCATATACCAATGGATTTGCGATTTTTCGAAATTATATGTACGTTTATCCAACGCTCTTACGGTGAAGGAAAACATCTTGAGGAAACCTGCGCACGTTTACGAAGAAATTCAAAGGTTGTGCATGAAGTCGGCCAATCCGCACTGGGCCCATGTGGACGACTAAGGCCTATACACCCATTACGGGAAGGCTCGTCCCCCTCGGTGGGGACGTTGTAATGAGCTGCTGATGATAATGATGACTTCCTTAGGATTATAGTCGTTAACCTCAAACCTGCATTATTCTTCCAAAAAACATGCTGTGGGGTGTCTAATAAGAAAGAAAGAAACATATGTTATCATTTGAAACCGTTTGTTCGCAGTGTCCATTGGTGGTATATTCAGCTTGTTCTTCGCAGCATCCATTTTAAGCCTAGTCGAAATATTTTATCTTATATTTAGATCACAAAAATATTAAGCCTCTGTAATATACTCGTAGATCACATTTTACATCAAAACAAAGCTTTAGAGGCTTCCATTTATTTCGAGTCTGTACACGGTGTCCTTTATGCTACATTATTGTGAGTGTTGTATTTAATGGCTATGTTAATAAGTCAAAAATATGTTTGCTTAAATTTGTCACCTAATCATATAGTGTACTACACGTTAAGCGCTGAGTTGAATCAAATTCTGAAGTAAAATAACCAAATAACATTTCAAAACATTATTCAATTCTATTATTCAAGCTATGTAAATAGAAACTGTTTACATATTATGAGAATTTCATCTTAAACAGTCTATTAGATATATGGTACGTATTGTAACGTTGTTTTATCACTTTTGGAATAAAGTATATGCGAAAATATTCGTTTGTCCTTGTGTAATCACTTCTGTTATTGTTATGGCAACGCTTTGTCGATATTTAGCAAAGCACAATGTTAGAGACTCTCAAGGTTGCATTCTTAGCTGAAGTTGAATAAATAAAGGAATATAAATGATAAAGGAATAAAAGGAAAGTAAAACCGGAACAGTATGGGCAACACCGAGAGCAATGTTACCAGTGGTGTCAAGAAACAAGCGGGAACGTCGACGCAGAAACTTTATAAACTTATTGATTTAAAAGGTAAGTTTTATGATCCTTTTTATAGATATAGAAACTTTTATTAAAGATAACGTCCGTTTTTTACCAAAAGTATAGTTTTATATCTCACTACTCACGCAAACGACCTTCGCAAGTAAACTCGTAGAACATCCATAAAATAAAGCTTCAATACTAAATAAACAATCACCGTAATTATCATCAAACCCAAATTATCGAACGTGCTCTAGATGTAATATCACGCTCAATTTTATCTTAAAGGCACTCTACTTATCTACCTATAAAATTGCAAAAGGTTTGATTTTACATTGTTTTTCATACAACGTTTTGTTGCCAGGGGCGGTCTGTTAGTAGATATGATGAAGCGAGCAGTACAAAATAAACAGTATGCTGAGATCGACCACGCCATCAAGACTAAGGTGAGCCATTCTTGTACAATAAGGCAAAGGGCGGTACATTCCCGTCTGGCACATCGTGCTGCTCCGCAATAAGGAACGCCCGAGGCATAAGCTGGTAAAGGGTTGTCAATTTTACAGGTTTTTAATGGGTTTGGATAGTATTTCTTGTTAATTAAAAAAGTGATAAAATAGGGTTGAGCTGCAATAATGAAACCGTAATTACCACTACCACGCGGGACTAATGTAATACGAATTGGTGTTTATATCACCTCATCATCCCAAGATAACAGTCGGAAACGACGACTTAACGCGGATTACAAAAAATGATAAAATTTATATAAACCTTAAAGTAAGTTTTGCTATTATTACAAACTATATAATATCAGTCAACGATTTTTTTTAATTAAATTTTGATGACTGATATTACGATGTTGTAATGTAAACAGTGGCTTGTTGCACATGACTTAATTTAAAATATTCGAGGCACTATCATAAATGAAAGTCATAAAAACTATAAAGAATAAGATTATTTTTAAGATATACTCTTTTAATCTACAGAGACATTTTAAAAGCAGTTCCTTTACGGTATACAATAACATATGATTAACGTTCTGCTAAGCTGAATGGGATTTTAGGGGTCCAAGACTTTTAGCATACAATTTTAAGAACTCATGTCAACCTAATAATCTACGAGTGTAATATTCATTATTTATAGATTAAAAGCCGATCATCATTTTTTCATTAATTTAAAAAGAGTCCTTTAAAGCTTTATTTTCGAGTTTCAGTTACCAGTTTGATTCAGATACGTTTTGTATTGTTGATATCCTGGTCAAACTCGGGTAGCTCCCAAACGAATGCAACGGCTAGATCGTAATGTTAATCTCCTGAACCATCTTTGTTCAGTTACCGCCACTGCGAGGTATGGAAACCTGATGAAGATTTTGACGTGGAAAAAGACTGGCCAGTGGTTACGCAGGAGGAGTACGATGCGAACCCATCTGGTTATAGGGAGCTGTGCTGGGACCTTAAGGTATGATGCAATTTGTAGAATGCAACAGCGATACTGATTTACGTCTAAATTAATACAAGCATAAACAGGCATTGTTGACTTCCGATTGGAGGGCGCATGTTTACATCCCGCCACGTGCAATATATTTCGAATTTTAGAAATTAAATGTACGTTAACTGACGCTCTTACGGCGAAGGAAACATCGCGAGGAAACCTGCGCACGCCTAAGACGAGAGATTCAAAGGTTGGCGTGAAGTCGCTAATCCGCACTGGGCCCGCATGGACGACTAAGGCTATACAACCATTACGGTAGACTCGTGCCCCTTAGTGGGGATGTTAATGGCTGATGATGATGATGAAACTCATACATAAACTCATTTACTGCTTTTCATGAATATGTGACTAAGTAACAAACTTGTTTACTTTATGTGCGCTGGTTACTGTATTTTTGACAGGCAATTAGGCGGTTAAGCGTCCAATGGTGATGGTTTTCCAGGAGCGAGGTGCTGTGGGCGAGACAATCTTACATTTGTGCCTTCTCAACGCGACGTCGTATTAGCAGATCTGGCAAAAAACTGCTCCGTTCTACCCAAGCTCATCAATGACATCTATATGAGCGACGAATACTATGGTAAACTTAAGTAAATGTATATAAATACCATATAATAAATATCTACCGACATTCACACAGAGGTATCAAGCCCCAATTTCAGGAAGGATTGTATTATGGGTAGGTCCCAAACATCTAATAAACATACGTAACGTACGTATAAATATATACACAGGTAGATTTTAAATCCATCGACAGCATCCATTCGACCTATTATTGCTCTCACATTATGGAATGTTATATGGGAACCATACCATATAGATTTATCTTAAAAGTTTTACAAAAAAAATGATTAATAAATTATCGCATTGATTGAGCAATTCGATAATTCATTAGCTCGTACTACCTTATTCAGCGCCCGTGAACCTGCCTCACCCCATACTTAACTGGTTTTTTTAAGTCAAATTTATTTTTCTTATTGTAATATTAGTATTATTGATTTATCCAATATATTACATGCTTTTTAAGGTTTAAAAATATTTGATTTTGTATCAATGGACTTTAGGGATCAGACTTTAAAGCACAAGTAGGTTCAATTTTAGAAATTGCCGTTGTTCTCGATTTTCACCTGTATTTATTTTATTTATTATACACTTGCTTAAATAGCAGCTATTAAAACGCTAAAGGGTTAAAACACCTATAAAACATTAGTACCTAATTTGATGGACGATGAGATAAGTGACTGTGGAAAATTAACTACCAGTGATTTATGAGCACTTCCTAAAACAATTTTTCACTATAAGCCTTTTACATATAAGCTGTAATTAAAATATTTCACTGATCTTAAATACATTGTAAAAGAAGCCTGTTTTAGAGTTCTATTCACTTTAGACTTTAAGTTCAATTTACTTTAACGGCCCATGACAGTCCATTGTTGAAAGAAAGAAAACAAGAAAGAAAGTACATTTATTTGACAACAAAATTAACATTACAAGACTGTTGGACTCAGGATACTCTGAATAGTGAGGGGTTTTGCCTTAATATCCAAGCTTAGGTTGCATTTAGCAGTACCGATAAAAGGCTAAGTTGCATGAGAGAGCGTTGCAACCCATTCTCTAGTTCGAATAGTTATGACTATGACCATCCCATCATACACGCATTTATTTTTTTCAAAATGAATACTGCTCTTGGCCGCAGATGGCCATTACAGCTTCACGGGGCAATTGGCTAGCGTAGATGGCTATCAGCCTTAAAAATTTACACAACGAGTGTGGGCCTCCCAGTGTGGGAGTCGAACCAGGTAACGCAGGTATAGATTATGGGCGACAGTGCAATAACCTTTTCATGTCCAACAATTACCCCAAAATCCTATAACTGAGGTATACATCACTTTTAATTTCATATTTATGTTAATTTAATATTCCGTTGATGGCTGTTGGAGCAAACGAGCTCTGGAGTGGAGATCTCGTCTTGCATTGGTAACGTAGGATGCCCACCGGTTCGTGGCATTGACGACTTGAGGGTGGAGGCTGGATGAGAAAATCGGAAGACCGCGATATCTGGCGAAAAATGGTAAAGACTTATGAATGGCAGTATTGAAGGGAATATTCTGTTTTTCATAATTCTAGGTGAAAGCGTCCTTCACATGACTATAGTAAACGAAGATCCCACAATGGTGAAGTTCCTCCTGGATGCTGGTGCAGACTATCACGAGAGGTGCTGCGGAAACTTCATGTGTCCTGAGGACCAGAAAGCGTCCAGATCCGATTCCTTAGACCATGAATGGGTTAATGTGCAGCGCGAAACTAATTATGTTGGGTAATTGGTTTGCCTACTAAGTTTAAGAATTAACTCTTGAAGTTGATGTAAAGGGGTCTAAATCGAAAAGGCAGTATTTTTTAATTTTATTTTCCTATCTACATCATCGCTTTCAGGTAGAAAGACGTAAACGTTTATGAACTTAATAACTAAATAACCATTCGAACCTTCAATGTATTATTGCTTTTGTATTTTTTGTCTGTAGTGTATGGATGAGGTTAAATCCCATTTAACTTTTATAGAACAAATTTAATTATATTATATATTATTTCCTTTGAAAGTTAATTATTCATAAACACATTTACTTCCTTTTCCTTAAAAAATAATTGCATAGGAACTTTTAGAGCATACATGAATACTTTCAGCAGAAATTTCGTATACGAGTGCACGAACTAATATTTTACCAAATGTTTACAGCTACGTATATTGGGGCGAATATCCCCTAAGCTTTGCAGCGTGCCTCGGTCAGGAGGAGTGCTACCGACTAATACTGGCCCGCGGTGCGGACCCCAATAAACAAGATACAAATGGAAATACTGTGCTGCATATGCTTATCATATATGATAAGATGGTGAGCTTAATATTTGTACCTATTTATGAAAATAAAGTCGTACATTTGCTACGAGAAATCGAGGAAATTCACTGACTCTATTTCAATCGTGATATATTACTTCTACTATGAAGTATATTGAATATGGATTTTTAACAAAATAAATTAAGATTATGTACATTGAGAATGCATTTATTAGATCAAAGGCTTTAAATGATGTTCAAATAGGAGGAACAACACATCAAACAGAGTATAACTATTCTGAAAGCCCAAAAAATACTTTCTTTATTTCTTTTAACGCAATGTAATTTTTCGCCGAACCGTGAGCCTCTGATCATATTTATTTTACATGTCAGATACAAATAATTCCATGATTTGGCCTCTTATACCACCCCTGGCACAATTGACTACCCGGTAGTTTATACAGATTATAATAAATAAATAAATATCCACTGAAATTCACACAGCGCCATGAAGCCCCAAGTTAAGCGTGAAGCCTGTATTGTTGGTACATAATAAACAACGTATAAACATACTTACATATTTTTTTGTGTAAATACATACATATTATACATAGAAAACACCCAGACCATTACAAGCAGACATGTTCATGCACACAAATGTTTGTACTGCTCGGGGATCGAACCCGGAACCCTTGGTGTTACAGCCGACCTCTCAACCGCAAAGAGGTCGTTAAATTTTAAAAGTACATTAAATTGCAAAGTTAAATGTATTTCAGAGCACATTTGACATGGCATACGAAGTTGGAGCATCTTTGAACATCCGCAATGTGCAAAATCTGACGCCGCTGACCCTGGCTGCGAAACTGGCTCGTACTGAACTGTTCTTCCATATATTGAATATCGAGCGGGAAATTTACTGGCAAATTGGAGCCACCACCTGCGCTGCATATCCCCTAGGACAAGTCGACACGATAGATACAGAAACGGGACTCATTAGCAAAGATTCCGCTTTGAACTTAGTTGTGTTTGGGGTAAGTTATAAAAATAAGTATAATAGTAGAAAGTAAATATGTACACTAAAAAGTTGATTTTACTAGGAGGATACTGAGTCGTCGCGGTAGGTAAGTATCCACTGCAGTACAAGATATCCCACAAAATCTAGAGATAATAATCACCATAATTATTACACATACCCATTACTATTAAACCCTAACATTGTACCAAACAGCTCTCTAAGTTTATAGGAAGTAGGTACTAATTCTATTTTTATGAGTGAGTGTCATAAATGCGGAACTTTGCTTTGGTTTAACTTCAGAACTAAATAGCCTACAGACTTAAAATTTTGGATTTGATGTACGTAATAATAACTTACTGGATGAGGAAAATTTCAGCATTCTGGTATTATACAGAGGTTCTCAAATAAGAGGCATGAAAATGTGGCGAAATGGTTCCAGTAGAGGATGGAACGACAGTGTTTGCTTCGCGCTCGCCTAGGCGGGGGCACTACCGTGTCCCGCGATTGTCCTGTAAATTATGAATGTTATGAAATTCTATGTTTTGGGGCGAGGGACCTTAGCAAGTAAAATTACCGGGTATAAGATACTAAACATCTGCAGACTAGTAGGCGCATTTCTACTCATAAAATATATTTTAGCCGTAAACCGTCGGCTACGTATACAGCGTTTGTTACCTATAAACCGCGTCATAGGCCTTAAGGCGGTTAGAATAATAATTGGTCTGAGCAAATTAATAACCTAATTAAAATATGTTTCAGGAAAAGGATGAACATTTAGAGCTGTTAGAAGGAATGTTAATAGATCTACTCAAAACCAAATGGAATACATTCGTCAAGTTTCGATTCTACAGGCAGTTCTTTCTGTTTTTCTGCTACTTTTTAATATCTTTGGTGTGCTTTACCCTAAGGCCGGGAACGTCGGAAAGGGCACTTTTAAACTCTACCGCTTTGAACTCTACAGTAGGCTCAAATGTTAACGACACCGATCTTGTTACAGATATTGGTAAGTTTTCATTGAAGTGATAGGATCCCATGCTAAAAAAAATAGATAGAATTAAACTTAAGCTACATTTACTAAGTTTTACAAACCTACTAAATATAAGAGGTGTTTAGGGTACTGAGCATTTGACTTTTGAGCCAAGCGGACCTTAAGTGCTTTTTTCTGAATAGCGAATCGACGCCTGGTGAACATTAAAGAAACCTGGTTTAAGGCCTAGCATCATGGCTGATTTTATAATTTGTTTATGTTGTACTTTTGTATGTGACAAATGCATTATTTGTTTACGATTATGTGGAAAAATATTGTACTGTATTTTATCATAATAAATTATTCATTAATTAATAAAGAATTTTGGAATAAATATAACAGTAAGTTTGGCATTATAATAACCTGCATTAATTTTAAAGCACGGTTGCGATTATAAGTATTGTGCGATACATAATACCCATTGTTCTTAGTTCACTGCTCAAAAAGTTAATGCCACAATTTTGTGATCGGATAGGAAGTTTATCATTTTGCTCATGTTATGATTAATGATTTGTAACTATTTAAAATGTCACGCGTATTCTCGTATGAATTGATGGGTTTGTAATCTGTAGTGTCAGTTGAATTGAAAAGATTTGCACACTTTTCAATGTTCAATGGGTTCACCATGGCTTGTCACCTTTGTAACATGTTGTTGCCCTATTGACATTTGTGGGTTCTTGCCTTACGGTGCGAACTTTTGCCAGATTTCGTCACTGTGGGTGGCTAGAATAGAATATCGTCATTATTTTATTAAATTAATTGTGTTTAACTGACATATTCATGGCCGCAAATGGAGCTTTCTCAAATGCTATGTTAGTGAGAATGTACGATGGCGCAGCTGCAACCACGTTCAGTTGATCGAACTAGTCAAGTTATTGTCAAAATTAAATAGTCTTATCGTTAGTCGTATCTGATGGGCGATCAAAAGATATTACCTCCAGGGGGTTAACCACCATTTCTTAAAACAGTATCCATTTCTTAGAGGGCTGGAGGTAATATTATACTCAAATGAATATTACACTCAATACACTCAAATGGACATCTGCGCTTTAAGAGAGATATTTGTTTTCCTTTTTTTATAAGGCTACTTTACGTGGACAATGCCGGTTGGCAATACTGATCTTTTTGCTTTCTTTTTAGTAGAAAACTGCACGTTGCATGTAAACTCATCAGAGATTGACCCGGGTGCTGTCGAAGTAATAAATGGTACCAAGCCCGATGGCCCTATCTGTGCGAGATTCAAAAGTCACACGAAGGAGAAAGATAAACGTAAGTGTTAAATATTTACTAATTTAATGGTTTTGTTTTTTAAATAATATTAAATAAATAACTGCCTCCGTGGAGGTCAAGTTAGTCACTTGGTGAAATGTTTGGTTACGACATTACAGGCTGAATCACCCGATTGTCCGAAAAGAAAGTTGATTCCGTACTTTGGAGGGTACGTTAAGTCGTCGGTCCCGTTATCTTAGGATGGTAGTCGTTAACACCAATCCGCAATTGGCCCGAGTGGTGGGTTACGACCCAATCCCCCTATAGATATTAAGTGCGGGAAGGCCTGTGCCCTGTAGCGGGCTGTTTAGGCTGATGATGACACAACATTTAGAAGAGACATGAAGCAGTGCTCTATGATCGAAACGAACCTTTTATAAGTTCTATCTGCTGTTTTGAACGCTGGACAATGGTGGAGATAAAGTCAAACTATAAAACTATAAGGTCACTATCGGAGAGTAGACTCTAAGTAAAGCAGTGGACTGTCTTGGGTCTTTATGATTTTAAAATTTCGTGATTTCTTTTTTGCTTAAAATGTTTTTGTTATATTTACGTATAATTTTCCGTTACAGCTTTACAATTATCCGTTATTCTTACAGCAACGGAGCCGCCCAAAGAGACCGACATGGAAGGCTGGTGGGACGATCTCACGGAAGAATGTAGACTTATGAACTTTGAGTCTTGGCAAGCAAAAGTATTTTTTATATTTTACATTAATAATATTACATCTACAGACTCATGGTCCGAACTCATTTGGTTTAAGATTATTTTGTAAATTAATTACTATAATATTATGTTAGGGCTCCGCGAATGGGGCAAAAGAATAGGTTAAAGGGGGAATGGGATAACAGTCAGAATTAAAATAAATAAATATTTACATTAGTTAAAGAAGGGGGGTGAATAATAAAAAATAAATGAATGAAATGACTCTCTCTCTCTATTTTATATTTATATAATAATAGTGGCAATAACTCTTACATTTAGTTTATTTATTTATTTACATTATTTAAGTTTTACATTATAAAGATCTTAACATTATTTATTAGTTAGCGATGTCCATGTGGCCACCACCGATGCACTCCTTTAAGGTTGATGTGGATGGACCAGGGGAGTGGGCCTCTTTTTTGCTTTGCCTCTCCGATGCAATAAGTTTGTTTAGGATTGCATCGTCCCCCCTCTTCATAGCCATCATCATGTGTTAGCATTTATTAGTAGCAAGAGTATTAGAAAGGTTTCCTTTTTGTTCGCGTAACTTACTCTGCATGACCGAAATTATTAGGTGGTAGGCTCGGTACTGAGTCTAGGTAGGTACCACCACAGTGCCAGAAGGTAGATACCGTCACGTAAAATAGAAGTGTTTTGCACTTCTATGTTTCGGGATGAGGGCACTGTAGCTAGTAAAATTACCGGGTATAAGAAACCTAACACCTGTCGTCTCGGATGATGGGTGCAGGGCAGTGTTGACGGAAAATAATAACTATCTACCGTTATTAATATTCTTTAACACTGCAACTGTCATGGTCAGGTGTATCACTTACCACCGTCACGTTCATTTATGACATATTTAGCTTCTAATGATCTCTCTCTTATATTATGAAGAATTGATGCATTACAGTGTTACTGTGATTTTACTGATAAAAACGATATCTATATAAATATTACAGACGTTAACCAATGCTCTGGTAAAATATCAGAAAGATGTAAACATTGTTTTATGAGGTGTTAAACTATAAAACTACTCTTTCGAAATCCGAACCTTTTTTAGAAAGCCTTTACGGAGCAATTTTAGAATATATGTTGCTATCAAAACACACGGTAATCTTGGTGCACAAAAGTGGATGGTTAACATTAATGAATATGGGATCGGTCAAGCGGTGGATTTTGAGGGCATAGAAGAAGGAGTTGAGGAGAAAGTTACTACGTCACAGACTTTCATGATTGAATTCAAACTATCAATATAGTAGTTTACTAATATTTACTTATTTTACCCCAAAAATATTTCTTTTTGTTTACTGTTTTCCAACCAGATAGACCAGTGACCTGGTTAGGTTGGCGGTCAGCAGATGGATTACAACTGCTAGGGATCGATCCTTGTGAGAATGATTGGGGGAGGCCTTCGTTGAGCAGTGGACGTTTTAGGCTGTTATGATGATGATGACTTATCTTGAAAGGTCGGTAGAGTCCTTTGCGCGTTTGGCCGCAATGACCAGTCATCGAATGGGTCATCGGAACATCTGATCCTCCGCGCTTCAAGAGGCACGTTTAAGAAGTTAGTAATCTTATTTCAGTATGATAGTCGTAATAAGGTACTTACAAAACCTATTTTTTACGGGATTTACCTTTCTATTCAACCTATCACAGTCCACAGCTGGCACAGTTACCCCCATTTGGCCTACCTTTTATAAACATAATATGTTTTATGGACTCATCTGAGATTAATGACCCAAACAAACAAAACAACAAATGTTATATTTTGTGCTACTGGCATTGGTTAAGAGATATGTTTTCATTTGCAAAGGTCGCCGTGAATATCACTTCGATTGGTAATCTAATGTGGTTTGATTAACATAAGTTATAAATGTACCCCGCATGTTTTTAATGTACATTAAATATCAATAATGGTATATTTGACATCTCGTGTTTTGATGTGCCGTTACGAAATCACTTATTCGGTCACATGTGACCTTTTTATTTACTTCATATAATACATCAAGAATATATTATGACCCAACCTAATAGTTTATAATAAACAATATATTTTATCGGTAATTAAATTAAAAAGATTTCTTCAGGAATTAAATTCCACCAACCAATCCCATGATTAATGTTTGTTTTTAATGTTATGGGATACTATAAGTTCTTACCAAATGTACCAAAGCTTCTACATGTTTGACTCGTGGGGAAATTAGTCCCCACGCAAGCTTTAAAGGATCATCGGTCTAAGAACCGCGGATTCTTATTTTTTTCTTTTCCATGAATGCCATCATTAACATTAAATCCAAAGTTATAAAAATGTTCATTTTTCTTATTATGGTAATTGATTAGGAAATGTATCAAGAGTTAGTAAAAGAGCTTCAGCCTCGAAGCCGTTTGCTCGTTTGCCTGTTATAGTATAAAAAAAAATGTAGACTGGGATATCTCATGGCTATGACACCTAGTTTCCATTTCAGGTCAGAATATCAGCTGAACTTCTGCTGTGGTTGGGGGCACTGGCGTATATCGGCGCGGCGCTACGTGAAGCTAGGTTCCTCGGGATAAAAATGTTCATTGAGAACTTAAGCACAGTGCCTTCCAGGTAAGCTTCGGTACCTAATTGTCCAATATATGTTGGATACTCATAAACATTAATGGAATCTGTTTAATAGTCATTTGATGATTCTTGTCTAGTTACTGAAGAAGTGAAGAAACTTATAAATCGTATGAATATAACTTCAGTTGAAAAAGCTTTTCCTTATGTTCCTTAGGTAAGGGGTTACTTCGCTCATTTGATTGCAAGTAGCTTTTTGATTTGATGTCAACCCATGACAGCTGAAGTGTTGAAAGAATACAATAATTGTAATAAGAAATGGTTTCCCGTAAACACTGCCCAGTGTTAGGTCTTTTATACTCTGTAATTTAGGGAAATATTGGGAGGGCCCAAACACAGGAGTAGATAATATTCCTATTCCACGAGACCATAGCTGCTTCTGCGGTGTATAACTACTGCGACGACTATCTGGTCATGGTTTTAACTTTTGTAAAGTACAACTCATTATAAATACCTGATATTAACGTCTCTCCATATTTGATGAAAATAAGACAATAGTTCTATAGAAGTATCTACTTAATGTCGACATTGCAGGGTGATGTTTCTGTTCTCCTGCCTGCTGATGATAGCTCTGCCGACCCTGCGGCTGTGGTGCGCAGACGAGGCTGAGGACCATCTAGCTGTCATCATTATGCTGACCACGGCGCCATATTTCTTATTCTTTTGTCGGTACATACAAGTGCATTTTTTATTTATTTATATATTAACAGATAGTGAAATATCTTATTTAAAGTCTTGGAATTATGTTATGCTAAAATAAATAAAAAAATACCCTGTAATAATAACTTTTGGAAGCATAGCAAAACTGGAATATTTATTTTTCGAAATTTTAAGTCTGAAATCTGAACTACTAACAGGCTATTTTTTTGCTTCCAGTGGCTTCAAAACAGTGGGCCCTTTCGTGGTGATGATCTACCGAATGGTGATGGGTGATCTGTTGCGTTTTGTCTGTATCTATTTGGTTTTTGTGATGGGATTTTCTCAAGGTACATTTATTTAAACAGTAGCACTTAATTAAACGATCTTTGAATATTTATAGCATTATTTGAATACATTAAAAATTTAGTTGTTTACTTATTAGACGATAAATATTTAATATTAAGGTCAAAGTCAATAAGCATCAGCAAGTTTAGCGTAAACCCATCTTGAAGAATTAAAAAAGAAACTTGTTTTTATCACTTAACACTTTTTAATTATTAATTTCGTATTTTTTTTTGGAATGTAATATTTGACAATATTTTTTCTTTTTTATAGCGTACTACATAATTTTTCTATCATTCGACAACCCGAACACACCCGAGGGCGTGGACGACTCTGTCTCCAATCCAATGCCATCGCCGATGGAGAGCATCATGGCGATGTTCCTTATGTCACTGACATCATTCTCCGACTACTACGGCGCCTTCGAACGCACCGACCATGAGATAGAAGCTAAAGTTAGTACTAATACAAAGCTGTTGTCAACTTAAAAAAGAGATACTTTCTATCCCTACGTTCACTTAATCGTGTATTTTTTCCTGATTGTGCTCCAATTTTTCCCCTTTTTAGTCTTTATTTTTAGTCTATTTAACAAATGCTATAAAGCATTTGTTCCTAATTGTTAACAATATTATGTGTAACTGTCTGCTATTTGAGAATATTAACTATGTTATTCATTAAAATATATGTTTTTCATTCTTTCTATACAAAAATAAAAAAAAGGAAAATACTATCAGAGACACATTTCTACCTAAATTACATAATGACACCCAATCGAAAAGTCTAACCTAGTTAACTGCATCATATTATGAGTCTACTGAAGCTGTGAAACCTATCACCGGCCAACAGCGAAGAATCCTTCCAAAAACAAGTTTGAATGGCTCTAAAAAATGTTTACTCCACTTCCAGCTCCTCTTCGTAATCTACATGATAATCGTGGCGATATTGTTGGTAAACATGCTCATCGCCATGATGGGAAACACGTACCAGAAGATCGCGGAGACGAGGAACGAATGGCAGCGGCAGTGGGCGAGGATCGTCCTTGTGGTGGAAAGGGGCGTACCGCCTGCACAGCGGTTAAAGAACTTGCAGACGTATAGCCAGCCAATGGCTAATGGGAAGAGAGCTTTGGTCTTGAGGATTAACCAGAAGGTGAGCAACTCTGTCGTCTTCTTACTGAAAAGTATATAACTGCTTTATTTTTTTCATAGGTGGACCATCGAACAGCCAGTTAGTGCTTTTTCCTAACTGATTACTGCCGTTGGCCGCAGATGGTCCTTGCTACTGTACCGTGCAAGTGGCAAGCGCAGATTGCTCTCAGCCTTAACAGTAGAATATGATATGTAATACACTAATCGCAAAAACAATAAATAATTTTAATTTTTGAGAGAATTGAGTGCTGTTGATGGTAGCAAAATCGCCTATTGTTTTAAATCTGTAGAGGAAAATGGGCGAATGAGTGGGAATCATTTAAAATGTTGACAATTTTCCGGGTTGTCTGGACTGTGCGCGCATGCACTGCTTATTTGCATATTATGGAGTGCACGCCACTGGCCTTAAAGGGTATAGGTACCTGATGGAAAGTGATACCACCATCCATTGACACACGTAATCCAAAGGAGTAACGAGTATGTTGCTGGTCTTTGATAAGGAAATATAAGGAGGATATAGGGGGTTTTGAGCCTCCACCGAACTGACTAGGTGAAACACAACGCTCGCGCAATTTCACTCTGGATATCTGTTAGGTCGTGGTATCACGCCAATTCAAGAATTCCGTTCGTGCCAGTAGGTGCCAGCATGGCGCTATCACATTAATAAGTGATAGTTGAAATGTAAAAACCTCAGCTGTACCCATAGATTACAATATACAAATAACAACATAACAAAATAGTTTTTGAACTAATGCAGTGATGTATGGTCTTAAATTTGTTATTTTTTAGGACGAAGACAAAGAAGAGATGAAGGAAATTCTTGAAATGAAAAGAACTCATGAAAAAATTGTGGCAAAAAGGAAGCTGAGGGAAGCTGAATTGAAGGGAGCAAAAGCCCGACTTCCACCTGAAACCCGCGATTACCCAATAAAGAAATAAGATAATTCTTATATTATTCCATTAAATAAATCAAAATAAAGTCCTATCAGGTTCAATATAACTTTATCTGTCTGCTTGTATTTATTTATTAAACGGAACAATTTATATGATAAGGAATCATCCAAATTGATAGCATAAATATTTGTTGTAAAAAAATACCATTCGTTATTTTAATTCTGCATGTTTATTTATAGCGATTTCCTTTGATAAGTGATGATTGCGCGTATATATGATAAATTGATGATGGTTAGTAAAAAACCATGATCTTTTGATGAGGCATAGGTATTGTTTTCAGTTCCTATTTAAAGTGGAAAGAAGTTAGAAAGAAAGGAGGGGGCTCTAACTCTTTAAATATGAGAATGATAAAATAAAAAACTATATGATTACATTACAATGATTTTTTTATACATCCATAAACAGTGTTAACGCTTGATAGTCGACTACCGATAGGCTATCGATAGTTTATCGATAGCTGGGCAAAAGCAAAAGTGTCGATCGGCCAATATAGTAGAGATGATTTTCGAGGTCAACCATCAATAGTCCAACCATCGATAGTTCGGCAACACTGGTAACAGACCTATTCCGCGGACGACATTGCGATACTGCGACATCTATATAGAGGACTCAATCGAGCATCCAACATCTACAAAACAAACTATTACTACTTCTTGTAAGGGCCACGGGAATGTCAGCAACGTAGCAACGACCGGTCTTACTAAACAATGAGAAAATCTATTGCAGCTTAGTGCTAAACATAGGCCTCCTCATTTTGTGCCAGATATCCCAATCGTCTACTTTTCACATCCAGCAATCCAACAATCTATCAGCGACTGACGAGAGACAACATCAGGCCAGAGGGCATCTACACTACGGTTGCCATGACGCGATCTTCAGTGTGCTTTAAGCTGTAATCCTCGTATTTGGAATCTCAATGAAAACGAATTATAACTCAACAACTCGTATATTTTGATGAACATTGGGCCTGTGAGATACGTGACCGACATACTGCCACTTTAGTTTACTTATCCAGTTTGATATGACGATAATATTAGTTAACGGATGACATAATTTTAGATATTTCCCCTAAAAAAATTCCACTCGGCACCGGTTGACGAGCGGGAACGACCCAATAAAGAGACCCCAAACTTGCTCTATTGCCCAATTGTAATTGTTACTTAAAACTAATCCACAATCTATTAGTCAGTTTTTATCCGAGAAAAATTTGGGTACTACTTAAGTAATTACTAATAATTTTATTTATTTGTTCTCTAGAATAAATAGTTCCATTGTAGCAATATATTGCTACAATGGAAAACTAAACTATTATCTAATATTTTACATACAGTAGAACAGAGATAAGCGGAGGTGTAAATTGTGGTTGAGGCTGATGTTTTCACTCTTACCTCATTGTTTACCTCCGACCTCTAACTGGGCTACTTGCTGCCATCCACGGTTACATTGACCACAACTAATATTTGCTAGTGATGAGAGTCGAGTAAACGAACTAGTTATGTACCTAGCTTACTTAAGCCCTTGACTGACTGAGAAGCAAAAAATTCAAACATAAAATATTTTTTCCGCGATAACCTACGAGCATTAAGTAAATGTTCTCCTTTAGTGGTCTCCATAAGTTCTAAAAATCTAAATTTATCTGAGGTTTTTAGAGTTTTTGGAATACACAAATCTCCATTTCCCACTTCAAACTTCCTTAGTTCACAGCTAGAAATAGGACTGCCATTTTGCCTTAGAAAACCCAATCCTTCGCTTTCCACATCCATCCATCCTCAACAGTGGCCGTCCGCAAGTTGTCGGTATTGGGCCGAAACGTTCTGCGATACGTTGGGCGAGGTCTTCACTCTAGAACTCATCTGTTCCCATGCACATCACTAATGCGACACTCGTGACAAGCCACTGTGATTTTAGCGAGATGTGTCGGTAATTTTCGTTCTGTGACGGACAATTTCATGTCTGATTTTACCTGTCTTAAAAAATGCTCTAAAATCAAAACGGTCATGCCACATTACCGAAAGATATTCCTAAATCTATGATTAAATATAGGATCATGAACAAAGGGATTTCCTGGAACTTCTAAATGACGAGTCTCCAGGGAGACCATTTTCCAATAAACATTAACAATGTACCGGTAACCTTTATAGTTGATAACGTAAGTAAGATAAAGCCACTGAAACTAGTTTTTACTAGTGGCTTTTGAATTCAACTAGTTGATCGCCTATTTGACGGACTACAATGGCGTAGTAACGGTACAAACGTTCACGACACATCTCCAACATATTTGTACAACAAACACTAGTCTATTGGAGCTTCATTTCTTTCATCAGATCCGCAATTCTTACCACATTTAAGTTAACAAATCCCAAAACGAGTTTCTCGATAGTCTCTTGGTCATCGTTTAGGGTCATCAATGCGTGTTTTGGGTATCAATGACAGATACAAATACTTCACAATTGCTACTGAACAAATAGTGCTTGACTTTGGTGTGATTCACAGTTACGCCTTTATTTGGTTTGGCTACGTTTACTAAAACCTCTCCTTCTATTTAGTAGATTTTTGTCTTACCACAAATTTTGTTATGTACCCATGAATAACAGTTTGATTTGTAACAATTGTTTAGAAATCGGTAAATTTATAAAGATGTTAAAGTGTTCCCTGAATAAAGAAGACAGGGTCGCTTCAATATATTGAAAAGGTGGGCTACTTTCTTATTTAATATTGGTTAAGAATGAATAAACTACGGGTATTATCTCGTGAAATCTATGACTATACAAGATCCTACGAAGATCGGCTCGAACAGATGTTAAATCTCAAACGGGTTTCTTGACATACAAGACGAATCATTCAGTTTTAATTAATTAGTTGGAAGTTGTCATTAGATTTGGAAATTTTAAACGAGTTCGGTGGTTTATTATCTAATCAAATCAAACTGAATGAAACTTATGACCCACAAACGCCCATCACGACCTATAGCATTTAAAAGATGTCCCAGAACTGCATCATTTTGGTAACTCTACTTATAAGATATAATTATACGTCGCAAAAAAATCTGGAAGATGATTCAGCAAAAAGGCTATTATGGAAAAATCTTATTTGCATTCTGTAAGTATTTCAGAGTAAGTATGTACCTGATATATGTTATTAATTCTTGTTAAAAACAATTCCAGGCAGTATTATAATTGATTCGAGCCAATTAGTAAAACAATAATATCTGGTAAAGTTAAGATATATATTTTTTAAAAGCTCTAATAATATATTGGTATTTCATGAAAATATAAAAAAGTGTATATTTAGCGGTCCTCCTTTTGTACGGCCGGACCCAAAATTAATATTCAACTGTCCCAGGAATTTATTGTTAACGCTAATAATAACTATCCAAGGTACACCTACCGCATACTGGAATATTTCCTAATTTCGACTTTATTTGCAAAGTAAAAAACTACTCGTAAGCTATCAGTTTTCGCAATCTCGGTATCTATTAAAATGGCAGCACCTGATTTTCTTTCATCAGATTCAGAGAGGATCAAATTTTAGATTTATATTTTAGGAAATAAACACTAATAATAGGAAGGAATAAGCACTGATGAAATTCCTTTGAGATGAATTTCTTTATAAATAAAAGGCAATTGCTTTGAGATGACAATCACCTGAGCCCAACAAACTCTAAAACAAGATGCTAATGATTTTACTAGGGGCATTCAGTTTGAAAACTTAATGAATATTACTTAGTCAATGAGTCATCATAACCGCGCTAACTGCGGCCTAAGTGATTCCATTGTCATATTTAAAATGACTGCGAAATTATTGAAGAACATTAGCCGTGAAGCTTTGTGTGTATAATATACGACGCGTGCGTGTTCATTGATCTTCCCAATTGGGTCTTTGAAAGGAATCAATGGATGAGGTAATAGTTTGTGTGCAAAACTTACCTTAAACGGGACATTGTTAAAGATGCTATTTAGTCTTAGAGCTGGGGCGTGCGTAATTTGTATAGATGAGTAAATTGCAACAGGTCAGATACAAATGAACAGGACGGTTAGCTCGCTCACTTGGTAAGTGATACGCCTGACCATAACAGAAGCTGTGTTGAAGCAAATTGATAACAGTAGGTAAGGTAGTTATTGTTTTCCGCCAACACTGCCCTGCGCCCGTCACCCGAGACGACAGATGTTAGGTTTCCTAAACCCGATATTTTTACTAGCTACAGTGTCCTCATTCCGAAAGACAGAAGTGCAAAACACTGCGGTGGTACGTAGCTAGACGACTCAGTACTGAGTCTATAACCAAGTAAACAATAACAAACTTAGTTACAATATTTATTTTATGAAGATTATATTAGCCTATTTACATTTAATAAAAATATCTGTTTAAGTTATTATCTAAACAACGATTTTAAACTGCCATTTTCATCTAATAGATTAGATAGGCTGACTGCCAAATCAATTGAGTTGAGTTCATAGAAATATTTTCGATTCGTCAAAACGACTTATGTCATAATTTTTGTTTGATATTACAACAGCATAATGACGTCACAGTATTTATTTTGTGAACTACTGCAATTTCAATGCATCACTTGTAATTCAATAAATAAAGCATTCGCTATGTGTACAATCATAGCGATAGTACCTATTTATTAAGATGTTATGAACGAAGGAGCGTTTCAAATTTATTTATTAACCCAGCAAACATTTCAATTTTGGCTGAATCAAAATCGATAGTTATTACTAGCTTATGCAAATCATATTTACATCACCAATAAGACGCGCGTGTGTGCCCACCGTGCTCAATGTGTCTAAGTGAAAGAAAAAACAATTACACCGATACGGTATCAGTCCCCTGAAAACTTTTTATAACGACCCACTAATACGACTAAGTGATTTATGCAATCGCAACTATGAAAAGTATGCGCCATAGTTCAAACAAGGCACACACAACACTGTAGAGGTGGCGACTATAAAACCAAAGCCATCGAGCGATCTCCACACATTGCCTCACTCGAGCAGCCACCATGAGGTCTGCGGTGAGTACAAACGTCAAAAGTGAAATCGTGTTTCTCCCACGGAGGCCCGAGGATCGCCTTTATTGACATTGACTTTGCATACAGTTTTCATACGAGTTAACTCGCGGCTAGACCATTCGAATTTCCATATAAATTAGCATACAAGTGTTTGTGTTTACTTCCAATGTGTAATTAAAAAAAGTGGTGATGAATTTTAAAAAACCTATCTTAGTTTATCCACTAGGTGTCGTAAGAGGCAACTTAGGGAGTACAGTGCAACAATCGCAATAAATAAAGACAGTTCCACCACTTGTTGCGATGTGTGATCAAATTAGGTCAAATATGACCATTGACTCTAACCTCCTTCACCTTAACCGTCCTGTTCTGTAGTAGTGATGTTGTTTAGTATGTTAATTCTTGTAAATATTCTATTACAGGTAATTGTTGTGTCGCTCATAGCCGTGGTGGTGGGCGAGGCGCCGTACCACCTGCCCCGGCCCGCGGCTCACGCGCCCTCATTCAACTACCCTTCGGGACCATCGCCACCCCTGCCACCACCCCCGCAATTCCGTCCCCACCCTCCGCCGCCTCCAGTCCAACAGCACTACAACCCGTCATCTGGTTACCACTACCAACAGCCAAGCCAGCCTGCCTTCGCACCGCAACCACAACAGCATTATCACCAGCCAGCACCACAGCCCCAACCTCAGTATTACCAGCCCCAACCCCAACCGCAGCCTCAGTACTACCAACCCCAACCGCAGCCGCAACCAATTCCTGTGTATGTCCCATCCGCACCCCAACCTCTCCCAGTGTATCAACAACCCGCCCCCCAACCGATCCAACCCCAACCCCAGCTATCCATTCCAAGTACCTCATACGGAGTTCCCCAACCTCAGATAGCTCCCCGACCATTCCACAGCCGCTCCCATAAGACCCCAGCCCGCTTACATTCCGCCTCAACCTTCCTACATCGCACCTCAACCCCAGCCTGCTCCACAACCCCAACCCGCACCGATACAGATCTACCAGCCCGCTCCAAACTACCAGCAGAGCGCGCAGGGCTACTCCTACCCCCAGCCTTCCGCTCAACAATTCCCCCTCCAACCTCAGCCCATCAACAACGCCGGGTCATCGGGGGTATCCAGTTACCAGGCCGACTCTGCTCAGTACAGCAATTCGCAGGCTCAAATCCACAGGGAAGCCCTAGATTCTGTTGTGGTCGATAGAGTGCAAAATATCATCAAAGAGAGCGAACACTCATCTGCGAGGGACGCCGGGTACCTGTCGCTGGTGTCTGGTGTGTCACTGGAAAACGCCAGGCCTAGTGTGGAGATCTCTTCGTTCGTGCACACTGCTCCATTGAACTCAGGGTCCTTCGGCGGGTCCCAGAGTTCATCAGGATCGGCATCGACAGCAATATCAGCGCCATCTTCTGACTACGGTGTACCTAGCGCCGCGGCCAACAGTCAGTCGAGCCAGAGCGGCTCGGGTAGCCTTGGCTTCTTGCCCAATACTAAACCAGCCACCTCGTACGGCCCGCCCAACTAACGTGTCAATGTGTATTTTATAAATATGTAAATATTTTTTGTGTAAGAATTATGTAAATAAAATGTACAACAATTTTGTAATAACATCGCTAACACAATGTGTTATTGCGAACAAATAAAAAACTCAACAATCTTAAGTTGTATTTGTGTTTTTATTCGTATTGATATTATAACAACACCTACTCGTTATATGCCATGCCACTAGTACCTTCGAAGCATGTCTTCTTTCAATTTATCCGCACACGTAATTTTCATAAATAATGGATATGCATTTTCCTGTAATAAGATTACAATGGATTTCAATTTAGAATATTAAGAGTAATAAAGGTAGCAAATAAACATTTAAGTAATTATCATTTAGTAGCTATCCACATTGTAGAAGTGTCATTACCTTACTATAATAATCTTTCATCTTATTAGGAATTGTTTTGCATGCAAGAAAGCGTTGCGATAAAAGATAAACCAAGAATTTATATGGTCCCAATACGTATATCTATGATTTTAATGATATTAACAACTCAAAATGACAACTTAATTCAGTTACCGGATTTTAAGTGCTCGCTTGATGAACGAAAAGATTATAGTGTTATAGTTATGGATCAATCGTATAGTTAAATATATTTTATATAGTTTAATAACCTTACAAAATAATGTTATATTGTAAAATATTACACAATAAAATAATAATCATTAATACAAGACATTTTTGCAAACATAACTTTTGATATGATATTTGGTGACAGTCTTAATTATCTTCGCAATCTCTTATTATCTTCGATCTCAGAACCGAAAATAGATATGTAAAGCTAAGCCCTGGAATTCGTTAATTATTTTTCTCTTTTGGTATTGGATATTAGAAATAAGCCTGATTTGCTAAGTGCACATAAAGCCATTGGCCCCGACTCCCATGTGACATGTGGCGAATCATAAACTACCTCAGGAGCCATGAGGTGATAAAATCTCCACCATTAGGGAAAATATGATTGTTTATTAATATCTACATGCAAAGACTTGTGGACACTTACGATGCAGATAGAGTGCTCGGATGTTTGGACCTCACTGCTATCAAATTGAGGGACGATATTAAGTACTTTGGAACTATTGCGCTCATTTCTTCTTTCAGTTGGCGACTGCAAATGGGTTTTAAAGTTTTGGAGCTTTAGTGGGATATTAAGCTTTAGATGAAAAGCTTTAAATTAAATGTTGTATTTTACATTAGATGTATAGAAATGTATGGCTTATGAAAAAAATGTCAAATTATAAGATAAAAGTCAAAGTAGTAAGGTAAGTATTTACATATAAAAAAACACTTTTTATATGTAATAAACTACTTTTTACTGTAAAAACCTGAAAATTAGTTTCTCAATTTACAATTAACGCTTAGTTGTTGATGTTCGGCACTTTCTATCACTTTAATCTATCCCAGTCCACTGTTGGTTAAGTCCTTATCATTTTACAGAGTACAAACTTTCATTCACCTAGTGACCGCCAGAATTCAGACACAAATCGTGTCACACAATGGAAAAGCTACTGTTTGAGGCGGCCCTGGTAGTCAAAGGGCTAAAATGTTAATGTATCAGAGATCAAAAGCATCCATCTCTCTTAGTCGGTCATCTTATTTACAATCCTATTAATTAACCAATTACCTGCTGACTCACCGATGCTTCTCTGCAAGAAACACTTTCATAGCTCATAGTACAATAGCACCTCGCATCTTGAACAGCACGTTGGTACTGATTCTGAGCATCGTTAACCACCACCTTCAGCTCAGAGCATTGGCAGCGTGTATTTGTTGGCGACGCTAATTTATTCTTGTCAACCATTTTGTATGTTTTGGATTTCGAATCATTTTCGCACACCTGTGGAAATCACGAGACGCGACACCGTATGTTGAGTCACGTAATAAGTTGTAAAATTTCATAGGTAACGTTGGGTATTCGGCAAATATTATGCAATAAATACTATTTCTAACGTGCGTAGATTTCGAAATGAACATGCTTTGTTGTCTGTTTGCACATCGTTTAAAGAGAGAGATACAGTTTTCAAAAGGAACCAAGTTCCTATTTGAGATATATAAGAAAAGACATATTATTGGTGATTATGATGACTGCCTAATAAATAACTCAGCCAAATTGTCTTCTGCTGAATAAAGCCTCTTACAATTATTTTAATCATCGCGGGGTTTCGGGAATTAGGTCTCCAAGAGATGATCAAGTTTATACAAAAGTTTAGGTAACCATATTTATACAAAATCGGATCAGATATTATGTGAAAAAATTGCAGTACAAATACAGTAAATTAGAGCCAACTGTAAAATTTTAAATTTACATATTACCCGTGACGGTCCCATAGAATGTTCCGGCTGTTTCTCAAAAATGACGCAAGCTTGGCAAGCGTTGCATGCTGGCTGAGGATAAATGCGTTCGACTATATTGCATTGAGTCTGCATGTCTATGGTCTTCAAACCATTCTCAGGACACTGGCATGATACATTATTGATAGGTTTAATGTCGCTTCGAGAATTGGTTATTTCAGGCTCGTAGGGCATAACCATCATGATTTCCTCTTTCGTTGAATCTTTATCATTACTACGATTGTCCTCAATCTTGACGAATTCAAGTGGCACACAGCCAGATCTATCGCACATACTCCTCTCCGAGCTGTGGGCTCTAATTTTTATAATCGTCTTCTTGGATGCTTGTGTTTCAGAAGACGTATTGTTACACCTGTGAAGGTAAATAATAAAATAGTGACTTCTTCATTTTGTTGAATAATGAACAAGCAGTACATTTTTTATTTTCTATATTTTAAATAAACGAACGACGAAATAGATATCCCTAAAAATGGTAGGTTTTGCAAGCATCCACCGTTTGAACACCTTACTAGAAATAGAGTAGTATTAAGTTCAAAATAATTTGGTCATATTTAACCAAAGTAATGTATATTACAACTGGTACTTCATCATCAGCTCATTATAAGTACGTCCCCACCGAGGAGCACGAGTCTACCTGTATAGGTTGCATAGGCCTTAGTCGCCCATGCGGGCCCAGTGCAGATTGGCCGACTTCACGCACAACCTTTGAATCTCTTCACAGGCGTGCCCAGGTTTCCACACGATGTTTTACTTCACCAAAATGTACATTTCAACATACATATAATTTCGAAAATTTGAAAGGCAATGGTACGTGGCGGGATTTGAACCTGCACCCTTCAGATTGGAAGGTAGCAGTCCACACCAATAAGCAAAGGACGCTCTAGTACTTAATTAAATTAAAATAACAACACAAGACAAAATAAATGCATCTATTGTGTACGCGCGGTTATCGATCGAGCGGATAGGTAACTAACATTTTCATCATCATATTTCATTAAATACATGCTGCAAAATCCCTTTTTTAAATACTAAAACTAGATTTTCTTTAAATTACTCACCGATTACAACACTCGGAGGCTGGGCGACTCAACTCCTTGGGTTTTAGGATAAATTCAAAACTTTGATTACATCTGAAACAGTAACGATGGAACGTGATTAATACGACGACACCTTAACGAGGCGTTAAGTAAATTTAACTTTGCCCTGATTTGAAATTAACCTGGTCGTTACCCTACATACATAAAAGGCGTACTAACTTGTTAAACATATCCCCGCCTTCTTTGCTATTAACAGGGCGACGCTTTTTCCTCCAAGGGCTGAAAAAAAACACATTCTATTTGAACGTATAGGTATACTTATTTGGAATGGTATCAAGTGATAATATTGCAGGTAACTTTAGCGCAGCGCCTTTTATCCCAACTTTGTATACAAGTTTTGTTTTTCTGGACCCAACCTAAGTAGGTTTTATATATTTTAAGGTATTTATATATTTTAAGGGAGGGGGAGGGGGTGTATCTTTTAGAAATCAACGTAATATGACTTAAACTCGGTCGTAAGATGAATTACCTTTTTATTCTGGACTTTTTTGGCTTTTCACGTTGCTCACAAGGAACGCTGTAAAGATGAAAATATATAACATATTAACTTTTATTCAACGACTACAAAGGCTATGTGGTCGTTGCTTTTATTCCACCAAGATAAAAGACACAATAGAAAAACTGTTTTAAAACATAAGTTTTAAAAACGTCTGAGAGACCTAACATTTCGGCAGTTTCGAGTAGCTCGCACAGGGCAGTATTGACAATAGATTATTGTACGAGTCAGATATTGGTTTGCTTCAAAATTCCATCTGTCATGGGCAAACGTATTACTCATTTACCTATATCATTCATTCAAATGATGCCTTCCCGAAAACTTTCATTATTATAAGCATTCACCTTGACGACCACCTTAAGGACCCACTTGGTGTTGCGGTTGAAACGTCGCCTGCTGCACCAAGGGTCCCGGGTTTGATCCCCGGGCAGTACAAACATTTGTGTGCATGAACATGTCTGTTTGTAATGGTCTGGGTGTTTTCTATGTATAATATGTATGCATTTACAAAAAAATATATAAAAGTATGTTTATCCGTTGTTTTGTACCCATAATACAGGCTTTACGCTTAACCTGGGGTTAAATGGCGCTGTGTGAATGTCAGTGGATATTTATATTTTATTTATTTATTCAAACCATACCAACCTACCAAATGGGAAAAATCACTCAAAGTGAGTTTTCACTATGCAGTTGCCCCGCAGGATTCGAACCCACCACCCCTGGATCACGCAGCGGTCTAAGTCCTACGCTGTGAACGGCAAAGGCAGTCTTATCGCTGCGAGCGATTACTTCCAGGCGACTGTTGTGTAAGGAACAAAGAAAGAAAATAAAGGCTACCGTGAGTTATTTTTGTCCGACTGCAGCTGCACCGTTGGCTGCATCTGGTAGACGGTCTGCTCCGGACCTTTTTCCAACATGAACTCATTGTATTTCTTGTCCAGCCAGACTGCGAAGCCGGCCAGGTTTGTGCGATCGTTTGGCAACTCTTGGTTGCGGGATGGAAGACTATCCTGGAAGACTGCTGCCGACGGGTGATGTTCCTAGCGAGAAAAACCGGTAAAAGCGGTAAAAACCCATGCATAAGTGTAAGCTGTTAATTGCTTTAACATAGCTGTGTTAAATAGTAACAAAGAATCCAAAAGAACCCTCTATGGTTATTATAGAGCCATAAAAATGGAAAATTGTATTTTGTATAGGCTTGAAAACGTTCCAGGTACAAGATATAAAGGTTAATAATATTTTCAGTAAATTTATCACGAAAACGCGAATAGCTTACTGTATTGAATTTTGAAATATATGTCGTTTTTAGACTAAGACGTTATTTCTCAGCTTATTGCTCGTGAGGATGGCAAAATGGTTGCGGGGCGGACAATATCAACAATGGAAAATGAATTATTAAGGCATGCCTAGATTCGATGGTGGTTTGCTTGTCACTGATTTGATGAAGGTAATGAGTATATTAGAATAGACTAGCCTTTTATGTAAGACTTTTACCAATTTTATGAATTAGGACATGAAAGTTTACACGGGACTGTGGTCATGTGGAAGTCACTAAATTTTATTTTACTTTATTAAGTAGGAACTTAAGAAAAAAAAATAGCACTGCCTAGCAACTTACAAAAAGAACTGAAATCCCACCAAAACATTTCATATAAAATGTTGCCAAGACGACCACATAAAGTTCTGTAAATATACCAGTAAGACTTGTTGCAAAAATAAGGGTAATTTATGAAATCCCAATATTGGTTATTACTGAAGCTTGAACTTATCTACCAAAAAAGCAATTCATCAAAACAATATTGATGTTTTACCTGAGTGTACCAGCGAAACGCTTTCACAAAGCAATTAGGGCTGACTTTTCTTGCACCCCGATTCCTCTTGCGAAATGAAGGCGATTGTTGCTATAAATTAAATGATAATACAAGTTATAATAAAAATTATAATACTTTTGGCAAAAATTGTTTCAAGTCGATTATAGCTGTGTATGATTATGAAATTGAAGTTCAAATTTTTTTCTAATCTAAGCTCCTCCGTTACTTAAGAATAATTTAGCCTGTGATCTAGTGCCAAGATTTTTTTTGATGAGAATCAAAGGTAGGAAAACAAATACGGTTGAATTGAGAACCTCCTTTTCCTCCACAACTCAGTACCCTTGAAGGAACCGCCTTAATCGCACACCTGAAAACGTACTCGTACCTATCCCATTAAAAATTGTCACTTATTTAGAGAAATAAAAATAACTCATTAATTTAAAAGTTTTGATAAATGTATTCTTATATCTCATCTGTATGACCACAGGTACCTCAAATTATAACACGCTATAGTTGCAAAGCTATGAAAAAGATTAAAATTCCCGTCCCATCTTTACAGCCCGTAACGACACATCCTAGTTCTTTTTGGGTACCTAAGTAAATAAACGTAAAAAGTTATGTAATAGCTTAGCAAACGTAGCATACATACCACTTGAGCATAATAAACGAGAGGGTGCCTTAAAGCATTATATGGCACCCGACTTCTGAAGCTAGAACTACGAAACGCTGGTCCGTAGTGAAAACACTCACAAGCACAATCGCTAGACGACGTCGAAGACATATCAAACATGTCGTAATTTTTAATTTAAAAGCATAACGAATTTTGGAAATATGATAAGTGTCATATTTAGGCAAAAAAAGCCGCGAGCTGTCAGTCGTTGATGGTTTTGTAAACGTTAAATTTATGCTAAGAAGATTTGAATCCAACCTCTTTTCTTTTATTTTACTTTAATTATGGACCGGGATATCTGGCGCAAAATGGGGGAGACCTATGTCCAACAGTGGACTGCGATAGGTTGAAGAGAAGAACATAGAAAATGGATCCGTGATTTTTGCACGTAGATCCAGTAAGGTTAATTACATTTTTGTTACCACATGTTTACTTAAACTAATCTAAGTTTTGGTAAACATGTGACAGTCTCAAGTAAACTTACGCAAACTTTTTGACAGAACTTGAGTTGACCGTTGGAATGTATTGTTTCATTTAGCAGAACTCGCGTACGTTTACGATCCCTTAATAGTTAATATATCCATTGTTTTACCACCAGTTATATTGGAAGAGACACAAATTCTAATTACAAACAAAAATATTTGATAATATTAATATGACATTATACTTTGGCGCCAATAAACAATTCAACCCATTTTACTCTAATAGACTGAACATAATTTAAGAAGGTAAGGAAAAGGAAGGAAGGAAGGTCTACCCAGGACCTGGGTATACCTTACGGGTACCTTTGCATAAGTAAAAATATTTATATATTTATAAAAATATTTGGTGGACACGAAGCATGGCCTAGCTGAATCATTTAAAAGTAAATAAGTTTATATTGTGATCTATAAATAATATTTTAGTTTTCTCAGACATGGATATTGGTTGTATAGTAACATTTTGCATAGTGCCTTCTATCGTCTTATCATATTCAAACAAGGAAATTGGGGAACCTTTTACATTAGGTAAGTAGGTATAGACGTTTGTTCATTATCGGCTTCCCTTATTTATTTTTACTCATCACTCATCTCTTACTCTCTGAATTAGAGGTTCATAACTTTCAAAAATCAGTATCTATCATTCTTTACACACTTAATTATAAAAAATATGTTTAATATTATTTAAATAAAAATACATACTTACATACTGGTTCCGTCTTTAAATATTTAAGAACTCAAGCAAGGGAGCGCGAGCGTCTTGTTTCAAAATGTCAAATTGTGGATACGTTTTTGAATGAGCTTGACCTGGCTTTATATGACAATCAGGTCAGGCACAAAATATATCAAAGATTTTGTAATGGATTTTTTAGGTGGTGCAGTTCCGTTTCCTTTTGTTCATAATACCTAGCTTATATTGAGTCAGTTTCAGTAAATATTGCCTTATTTACATTAACAGCTCCTTTTAGTGCACTCCTGCCATGACCTCTACACAAAATGGAGAAAGTAAAACCTATCTAATAATATGAACCTTAGAAAAGTAAGCTGTTTAAAGAGAGAATACCGTTTTCCTTTGTCTACATGTTTGACAGCAACCGGGTGAAATAAGATAATAACAAAGTAAATCTGTCGTTCTATCCAGCTATATACACATATCTAGCGCCATATACCGGGTGGAATTGAGAATATTAAAATTTTTTTATTAATGAAGCCTTTGATTGCCGTGATTTGAAATATGGGGCAAATTTATAGATACAAAAATAAAATATTTTCAAAGACTAAAAATATGAGAGGAGGTGGATTCACGGCGCTCGGTATCGCGAAGGGCGGTGTGCAGGCGGCGCAGGCTCAAGTAGTACGAGCTATAACAAACTATTGAATTGCTCAATGCGATAATTTATTTTTTTATTATTTACTTTGTAAAACTTTTATGATAAATCTATATGGTATTTCCCATAAAACATTGCACAATTTTATTTTATTTTATTTTGACAGAGTGGCTTACAGCTATAGCTACAATATACATATAAACAAATATAACAATAAAGAGCCAATAACAAACCCCCAATAACAATGACAATAATATGAGTACTATAATACGTCGAATGCTTAAATTAAAATTAAATTAAAATGACACTGCCGAAGACATTTTATTTCGCGTGAATAACGACTCGTCGCCAATTGTTGGGTTTGTGGTCGGAAGAAACGTTAATCAAACAGCGTAGCTAGAAACACACTAATTTAATATCTGTCAGATCCGTCCCCACCGGACGCAGCCGCGCACCAAAACTTATATCTACCCACTTTTACATATATAACACTTATGATTCAAAATTTACCATGTATATAGTCTGAAGCGGTATATTTGCAGCAACATGGCCAACTGGTTCTAGCATGGTAGAGGCTGCGGGCCACTTGCAACGACAGACGCTTCCAATGGATCCAATAGCTATTGAGAATGCCGCTCGATATGAAACGATTGGAACAGCGCCGCCAGAGTTCGCAGGCATCGTAGGTAAGACTTACATTAACTTACAGGTTTACTGTGCATATAGGTTGTGGACTCGGTATTGAGTCGTCTAGGTATATTTGCTTTTGCGGGCTTTCGTGGCGCGATGCCTCTTGGTCCGCGAGGGCGGTGGCCCAAGTCGCAAACGTCTTACCTCGCCTACGGTCACTTATGATGCCACCGCAGTGCCAGATATCGTCTTGTAAAATAGGAGTATTTTGCACTCCTGTGTTTCGGGATGAGGGCACTGTAGCAATATAATTACCGGGTATAAGAGACCAACCACGGTCGTCTCGGGTGACAAACAGGGCAGTGTTGCCGGAAAATAATGACTTCATTTATTACCCTTAATACTGCATCTGTCACGGTTAGGCGTATCACTACCACCACGTGAGATGGCTGACAGTTCCGTGAAATTAATGTCATAAAAAATACGTCATAGGTACTACACTGGATTACAGAAGTTAATTGTAATACACCCCACCCCTTTAAAGGTGTATTGCTGAATAATTTGCCCTTAAAAACAATTAAACCAACATAGCCTTTTTTTGTTGTTACCACCCAACAATCCGTATAGGGCACGAGTGTTGGGTTATGTCCCATATTTATGGTCCAGTATTATTTAATTAAGTCCGCGCAGTCAGTGTTGCCACACACATAACCATTTTAAGTTATTTATGAAATGAGCTATTAGAGCTAACTGTTCAAGTCACTTAAATCTACCTATTGGATTTATTGCTTAATTTTGTTCTTGCAGATCCCATCAAAGGTTACCAGACCTTGTTGCGGAACATTTTGTTTGGAGACACGCCTCTAGGTAAATTTGAAGCAATCGCTATGGATTTATTTGGCATTGAGGGCTCAGCACCAGCTTACCAAATATTTACTTGTTTGATTGAATTCTCTGTGTTGTGTTTTTTAATTGTGATAAAACTCGTATGGCCTTTATCCACCCTAGGAAAACAACTAGCTGTGCGTTGTCAAAGCCAAAACTCCGAATTGCCAAGTGCTTATTTAGTATTTTAATAATTTAAGAAAGGAATATTGATGTTTTCCACCCTTCGGGAAGTCAGGTTCATCGTCAAGACTTGACCGTCAAGCTGTCGGCTCCGACTTTTGCGCCTGTGAATTCGCATTGGGCGCAATCACAACGACCACAAAGCCTAATAGACTTTGTTAGGTAAATGTCATCTCCAGGCAACAGCAGTAATTTATTCAGTTTGAAAAAGCAAATTCAAAGGATCATCTTAAATTTATATCTGCACTACGCTTCACAGGTCGCTACGATTCTGATGTCAAATATAATTCAAACTTTCAAAAAGACGAAACTGCCGATCCTTTGGGACAATATCCAAGTGGAAATGTTATGAGGTGGGTTTGATAAATCTTAATGTTTGTTATTGAAGAAACACAAGAAGCATTTCAAATATTTTTTCTGCGAAAGTCAATTGAAACCCGCCCTAAATTCAACTTCTCGGTAAATACAGGCCGGGGCCAATTATAAATTCTATATTCTCTGGAGAAATAAATTTGAAAGAAAGACGGTAAATTAATAAACTTTTATTTATATTTAAGCCAAGAGGGCTCAATGGCATAGGTAACAACGCGTTCATCTGTCGATCGCTAAATAAATAGTTAATGTCCACTGACTTTCACACAGCGCCATCTAGTCCCAATTTAAGCGTGTAGCCTGTGTTACGGGTACTAAAACGATAAACATAAATATGAAATATTTTTTTGAAAATACATCCATACAAACATACATGTTCAATGTTCATGCACATAAATGTTTGTATTGCCGGGGATTGAAC
Organism: Leucinodes orbonalis; assembly: GCA_019425675.1. Classification (NCBI taxonomy): domain Eukaryota; kingdom Metazoa; phylum Arthropoda; class Insecta; order Lepidoptera; family Crambidae; genus Leucinodes; species Leucinodes orbonalis. The sequence continues at coordinate 183,017 of PQWD01002920.1, forward strand.
CCAGAGCCCTTGGTGTAGCAGCCGATGTCACACCCGATAAAACTGTTAGACCGATATTTTTTTATATGACGTATATCTATATTTCCTTATAAGTATTATAATCTTCCCGCGATATCAACAAGCGGATAGTCCGATTTAAGATCATTTTTTTAAGAGCTTCGGTGGCTCAATGGTGTGTACTGTCGCTCTCCTACCAGGAGGGCCGAGGTTCTAATCCCGCCACGTACCAATGTGTTTTCGAATTTTCGAAAAATATATGTACGCTATCCGACGCTCGTACGGTGAAGGAAAAAATGTGAGGAAACCTGCGCACGCCTGCAAAGAGATGTAACAGTTGTGCGTGAAGTCGTGCAACCCTCACTGGGCCCGCGTGGACGACTAATGCCTAATCACCCTATACGGGTAGGCTCGTGCCCCTCGGTGGGGACGTTAAATGAACTGATGATGATGATTTAATATATTTAAAACTATGCATTTCAGATCAGAGTTATTTCTAAACAAAAGTGGTGTGCATCTACCGCCGGGTGAATTTATTCAAAAAGGGCATTGCTACTTGAAGGAGACGGGTGACTTCATGCAGACAGCAGTCAACGCTTTTGCCATCTTCCTTGACGGCAATTTGAATGACGTGCTGAGGTTGCCTGCGCAGTACGTTTTGCGGTCGGTGAGGATTTATTCATATTCCTTTGACTGATCAGAAATCAGACATAATAGAAAATATCTTATCCGATGCATGCTCCCGGCATATAGTAGCCAGCACCAACTTTAACATTCCTTCCGAATCAGAAAAAAATAAATAATAAATATCCACTGACATCCACACAGCGCCATCTAGCTCCAAGTTGAGCGTAGAGCCTGTATTATGGGTACTAAACAACGGATAAACATACTTATTTGCATGTTTTTTGTAAATACATTCATATTATACATAGAAAACACCCAGACCATTACAAACAGACATGTTCATGCACACAAAAAATGTACTGCCCGGGGATTAAACCCGGAACCCTTGGCGTTGCAGTCGACCTCTCAACCAGAACACCAAATAGGTCGTCTGTTGAATTGCGAAGTTGGTATTTTATTTGAAATATACGAGAATGAATTAGATTTCATCTCTTTACTACTACTACTTCTAATTTAACTACTGAACCGAAACTATTCATAATGATTTTAAAAATTTAGGGAGTTTCAGATTTGCTTTATTGCTCCCGTGCCGTTTTAAAGTATATGTATTTTCTTTTGTTATTTGCTGTAGATTGAGATATACAATTGGAGACTTATTTCAACAACTAGTTTGTCTGGTGGTTTCTAGCATAAGTACTTATTGAAGAAGGTAGATATTATTTTTAATTTGGTTCTTTGATCAAACATGAAGTAGGACTCCTACTTAATAAAAAAAAACATTAGAGGAAGAAAGCGTATAAAGTCGTCTACGTGTAACTGTTCCTGGCTGAAGAGTGAGACAGGCAGTGAATTTACTGGATTATGTGACTTAACCTCTGACTTAACATATTTACGTCACAGGTTACCAAATGCGATGTAGCATTTATTTTGGGATCGCCAATTTAGTATAGGTGACTGAAGCCACTTTTTCTCAGATCAACTTCATTGCTATCTATTTTTTTTGTATTCACCTAAGGCAAGAACTATAGCAATGATGAAAATTGCGAAAGAAAAATTAGCAGCCACTTGGACCGTGGTGAAAGGTGACAAGCATACCGACGAGATCTCCAGCCGTACTCTGCAAATGTATAGACCACTTTTCAAGAACTTAAACGGGCGAGAAATGGCCAGGCTTAATTTGTCTGACCCGGAAATTTTGCACTTCATTGGGACTCATGCAGACCTTGACAGACACCAGGTTAGTATAAATATCCGTCCCTATATTGAAACCTTGGACCTGTGGACCTGTGATTCTAACAGTTTTATAGACTAGCCCTAAACGAAGCACCTAGCTTAATATTAGAGCTCAACAATGGATAATGTAAAATGATATTATAACTACGTCATTTTTGTAAATGTATATTGCATACCTACATAGAAAACACCCACCATCAATAGCCAATAGACGTGGCACAGGTATACCATCATGGTCATGATTGTGCTGAGGGTTCAGTAGTACTTTATGATATCTAAAGATGATGATGACGATGTTATGTTAGTCTGCTGATGTTGACACAGGTTCTACTAAAGTTCTTAAGATACTCCTGTAATTTTTTTTTAACGCCAATTGGTTCAAAGATATTGTTGCTGTTATGATAACGACAGGATTTTTAATCACCCAGCTATTTAGTACAATGTCTTAAGTTCCTTCTTTTTATATTAAATTATTAAAGGGCAATGTAAAACATAAACGACGATGAATACGTACTGATACTTATCAAGTGCTCAAAGGTATTTTTATTATTTATTTATCCACACATTGCCTTTACGAAATGGAATTTCTTATTATTATTCTTAAGTTTTCCCACGATCAAAGCAAGGCGTTTGGTTTCGCTGAGTATCACTTACTAATCTTGGCTAACCGAAGCTCAACATCCCTTCCCTTTCTTGATATTCCATTAACCGATTCTCTTTCTAAAGGTCAGTAACGCATTTGTGGCTCTTTAAGGGCTTAAAGTGCCATTAGGTAAATTTGTTTACTTGTACGGGTAAGTACGCATCTTACCCATCCCATAAAACAAATAATGGAACTTTTCAGGTCGGTGTGGTTGCCAGCAAATACATAAAACTGAACCCGCACTGGTCCGAGCCCAGGTATTTGAACCAAATGAACAACCTCCTGTGCGGTGTGCCTATGACTTTTATGCGTAGACTACCAGAGAACACATATTTACAATTGTCACACCAGGTGAGATGGTAATTTACCAACATTATTTTTGCATAAGACAAACAACTTACAGGACATAATTAATTAATAACAGTTGAAATTTGTGCAAGTAAGTTTTTCAATGTCGTAAAACGTGATAGTTTTAGAGACAATTTTTAATGATTTTTAACATGGCTTCAAATAGTCTTATTATAAGATAAAATAAACATCTGTATTGGAGTTTATAAAATGGAGTCAAAATCTGTCTGCATGTAATCAATCATTCAGCTAGCCTATTGCGATCCAAAGAAGGTCACAGGCCTTCCCCACATGGCTATAATTATGAGGAGTTGTGGAATCATTAGAATGGAATGGAATATTATTAAACTCATTCCAAATATCAAATAACCAAGGAGATTGATTATAGTTTCAATCTCCTTGGTGGTTTTTTAAATATTTTTATTCTTCTATGGGCAGACATTTGACCGCCATCTCACTTGATGGTAAGTGATGATGCGGCCGAGGATAGATCATGCCTACCTTAGA